>JAODPA010098706.1:0-21795 GCA_025585075.1 Nepenthes mirabilis
ACGTATTCTAAGTAGGGGGGTCATGCCTGACCGTCGTTTTAGTGAAATCCGAGTGTACTTTTTTATATCGAAAGGTTGGTCACTGGTTTCAATGGCTCCTTAAAAATTATGGATATCCTTACGACCAAATTTAAGACTATTTTGATCGCACTTCAAGTTGGCGAGAATTTGGATCTAAAGAAAATTATTATTGAATCAAATTCGTTTATTGAGATGTAAAAAAATCAAAAAAGTGCACACGAAGAAAACCCTAATTGAGGGATCATTGTGAATTGTAGAGAGCTCATGACTAGGAAATGAGAAACCCTGATCAACGACAGCCTAAAAAAGAAAAGTGTAATTGCCGATTATATGTGGTTAAGGATCTCAACTCACCCCACACCCATGTCCCCTTTCCCTTCCATCTGTTCTTCTCTTCTTTCTTTTTAGCAATGTAACTAAAAAATTAATACTTATTTTTTATCTATAATTTATTTATAATTAACTCTCCCTGTAAAATTTGATTTCTGTGACTAATAATAAGCTCATATATTAAGAGGAAATTATATGTGAATTTTAGGTGGAATAAATAAGTACTGTTAATCTTCAAAATATTATTCTCTGTTTCTTTTGTTTTCATGTAAAAAATTTTAAATCAATCCATTCTTTATTCGTTTTAAAAACCATTCAAATACTGTAATGAGTAAGAGTTGCATAAAATATATTCTTCCTACAAGATTAAGATTAAAAAGGCCAATTTAGCTGTGAAAAAAAGCATAATACGGTAGCATTAATTAGTGCAAAACCGCAAACAATAGCTACAATTCTACCATTGGCTATTGGTTTGAATGTAATCAAAATTTTAAATCAACAATTACTCTTATTTGCAAATGATCCCTAGTTGAATACATCATTCAAGACTTATTTTCTGAAATAATTGATTATTTGAAGTATCACATGATGAACCACTAATTACATAATTATTTTTTAGTTTTTCAATTCAAAATTAAAGCCATATTAGCATAGGAAAAATACAAAATAGCCCAAAATCAAAGCATAAAAATAGAATGAAGAGACTGTTTTCTTCTCAAGTAGGGCAGACCTCACACACGACCCTTCCAAGCATTTGACGCATTCGTTTAGAAACGTCAACAATTTCCTACTGAAATATAGAAAGACGTGATAAATAGAGGAAGGACTATCATGCCCAAAAAACGAAGACAACTTATAACAGATCACTACTCAAATAGGCTCATATTATCATTTTCGATTTTAAGTCTCTCGTAGCTCTATACAACACCCAATCCAAATCTAGTGACGGAGATCAGATTATCTATCCCACGAGCCCACGAAGATGTCAAGCTACACCGGAGCATTATTATCTAGTTACTGAGCTTCGTCGAATCACAAAGCAAAATCTGCACATTTCCAAAAATGGGATTTCTACAAATACAATATGACCTGTCCAGCTGATTGTCGATAGTATGTCAGCTATATGTCAGCAAGTGAGCTCCCTCTTTCGGGGGGGGACCCGATTTCGCATTCAGAACAACATTGCCTATTGACACACAAAAGATGTGAGTTAGCACACGGGCAAAACATCATATTAAAATCTACAAACACTAGAGTTGTCTTTTCCCATCTCCCATCACTAAAAATTGAAAAAAAGAGAAGTAATTACTCACAAAAACCATTTCAATGGTAGAATTGGAAGGCCATGCTCCAACAAGATCAATTGCTTTATAACACTAAGCAATTGTCATTCAACCTCACTCACTCCCTCCAATGTCCAGAGGGACAAGCAGTTTGCATAAAGCAACCTCACTTGCTGACCATAGCCCCAATGGGCAAGTCAATCATTTAGGCGGGGAACAGTGGCAACCACTTAATCCCCAAAGCACTAGAATAATGTAGGTGGTTCAAGTGAAAACGGACCCTACTGATTAACCGGGTGTATAACCCTTGGCTTTGGGTTTATGAGAACTAGTGGACATGAAAGGCAGCATACATGTGACATGGCATTTGTCCTTGTAAGTAAAAAGGAGGCCACTTGCTGTGGCATCGTGTTCAAGTGCAAATTAAGAAAGATGATTAATACCAAAAACCACAATAAAAAGAACTATAAATTATATGGAAAATACTACCCGAGCTGCACAAGGCAAAATCCTATCTGCAAGTTCTTGATCGATGGACACAGGAAGCTCGCGCATCTGTCTCATTCTACCGGGCATATCTCTCATACTGCGGGAATTTTAGCAGAATGATTCCCAAAATGATGCAAAAAGGAAGCAAGAAATAGCATATATTTAAGGGTATGGGCAAGAAGTGTAGAACGTCTACATACATGGCATGAACACGTTCAATGTTATCCTTTGTATGACACAATAGATCGATGTTCTCCTGTAACTGTATATAAAAAATCACTGGAATGGAGAAATAGCTGTAAATAAAAGCTACAACTATAAAGAAATTAATGGATGAAAAGAGATGGTAATGAGACCCTAATCCAAATTACAAAAGCAAGGCTGAGCACCTGAGACCCATCAGTCTCGGGTATGATAGCCCCCTCCCTCTTAATGGCGGCCTAGGATGTAAAAGTTGAGATCATACATAAAGAATCTATCAACTAAAAATCTGTACTACAGCACAATATTCCTTTAAACAACACATGATTCAAACATGCTGCAGAAAAGGCTGTGACTAAATCGAGACACCATCTAAAACTAATCTGCTTGCAGAGGAGTGATAGGGTGAGCAGTTTTTGTGTCACATGATGAGTGTCACGTTATGACCTCTTAGCTGATTAACAAGAAGATGCACATATAGGAAACACAACTAATGAAAACTATTTAAGAAATAATACATGAAGCAAGAGAGTATGCACTTCCATATTTTCAGAGATTTCTCTCTAGCAAGCACTATCCCTCACTTTGTTGTCATCTCTCTGTTGAGATTCCCAACCATGGTTGACAAGCTTTTCAGAACCCCCTTCCTCTTTTAGCAACTCAGCCATCTAACTTGATGCCAGGTTGACACTACTTAGCCATGAAGCAATCAAATTATAACCCAAGTGCAAAGTAGAAGTCAAAATAATAGTGGAACTCCCAGGAATGAACAACAAAGAGTCCTGACTTTGCAGGTATCCAACACGGATCCTTTTCAACATTCCACTATACATTGTTGCATCCACTTACACAAAATGCCTATAGAATCCTCACTCACCAACTCAACCTATGTCGTTCTAGGTTGTCTTCTCTTCATTTCATTTCTAATATCAACTAATAACAGGTAAACAAGATACGATAGTGCAAAGTCCTACTAGGCCTGGAACTATAAAAAGCAAGAATGTTGGCACAGAGATCATGACAAAGCTATATTTTTACCTGTTTAATTTGGTCAAGATTCGTCACAAATTTATCATAAATAAATTATGACAACTTATCATTATCTCTCTTTCTCTCTCTCTCTCTCACACACACACACAAAAAAAAAAACACACGACTTATCAGGCAAAGAAAAATCTCCATACTAATTTGACACTGGTACATATAACACAAATGTGGAAAACCTTCGCCTCCCCTCAATAATCCCAGAGGAGCTATTTAAAAGACATGTCATCACCCTTTCTTGATAAAAGACTATTCACAATCCTAGGTAAGAGAATGAGCGGAATATGAAGCACATAGGACGGGGATATAAGCCATTCATTATTGACCCCATGTACTACAGGCAGTAGTTTCCAGATGAAGCAGAAACAAGAACACCAGGGCATATTGAATTTGCCTACATGCATTGACTTATTCTAAGTAAACAAAATATGATACAGTGTACTTCATTACATTTAGGATATGAGAAACTCACCTTTAGTGACAAGAGATTAGTGCTGATTTGACTAAAAACATCATAATTTAGCTCCAAAAGTTGCTTAGCTTCTGCATTTAATGCCGCTAATTGAAGAGCATCAGAAAGAACAAGCATCAATAAAAGCAAAGTACCTCGAGATTAATAAAAACGTGAAAACCTAATGCTCCTGAACTCATGACTGTAGATGCTGACAATTTCAATGATGCTACAGAGACAAAGGCAGATCAAAGATAAATAGAATTTAGTGAAATCTTAAAGAGACACTAAAAATAACACTGCAGCACACAAGACACTTCTTAAGGCAGCAAGCACACAACATCGCATTGGTTTGGGCAACCATTCTGTAATTTTTAAAGAGGTTTGAATTAGGATTGATGGATACAAACTTCAGAGATAACACGTCTTGGAACTTTATTCTGTAGATACTAAAAGAACTTAGTGGGCCATAACAGATTAGTGAAGCATTTAAAACACAAATCCATGACATATTTTTATTACAGGATTCTGATTTAACAGCAAGAGAAGAAAGACAAGTTCTAATTCAGCAGCTGAAGATGGCATTTGTCTTAACTCATTAACTAGACTTTTAAGTTTCAAAAATAGACACAAGTAGAACTTCTTTTCTACTTATGGGAGGAAGCTAAAGACTAGATGGGAAACTGCAGCAACAAGCGAACATTACTTCAAAACTGGGAAGAATTATCATAAATAGAGCAACTTCATTGATATGGAATAGTGATTAAATTATTCTAACAACTCTACGCCTGGCCTTTAAGAATCTAAGGATACTTTTGAAGAAGGTTTGTCATCAAGAGTGCAAGTCTGAAGTCCAAATGACAAAGTCAAGTGGCCTTTTAGGTCTAATTTTGTTAGCTGCTTCATCTGTAATGATTCTTTATAGTCAAACATAGTTGCAAGATTGGTGAGATTAAGTGTCTTCGCCACTAATGTAAATATCAATCAATATGTGTCCTTATTGGCCTCCCAGATATCAATATTTTTTGATACTGTGGTAATATCACAATATGTTGTCGTATCGACGATATATCATGTGTTATTGGCTGATATACACAATATCAGCTTACAAATTTCAAATTCTTTTCTTTCAATTAATCCAATACCAATACATATTTTCCAACATGTCTGACACTGATATGACTATAACCGACATTAATATCAATATTTTTATCCATATTAACTAGTCATATATGAACTACAAGCTACCAAATCTTGTGCATGCAATGCTAATAACATTATCACATGTCTTAACAGGGCTTGATGCTCAGGGTTGCAAGTTATTACCTATTCCAAATATATGAACTCGTGAAATTTCCATTATTGCAATAAAAAAAATTATGTGGCGCAAGCCTATGCTTACGTTTAAACTCGTACTCAACAATATTAATACTTTGTCAATTGTCACACATTCAAGACTGGAATTAGAACTCTGAATATTTCATTATCATCTATTACTAGACAATAATCTGGTAACCCATGCAAAGGTATTGTCATGTATTCTAAGAAGATATTTCAGAGACAAACCTTCCCCACCTTTACAAACCCTACGGCCAATTTATGACCATGAATTTATAAATTTGACGAATTTTATTGATGAATGAATAGGGACTTTGTCCAAGCAACAGACTATCATACTTACCTGGGTTGTGCGAGTGCCATGTTGTGGGATAGGAACAGGGATGAGATATGCCACTTCACTTGATACTAATGGGATAATCCTTTTCAGTACACTATTCTGGTAAGGAGATTGTTTAGGTCACATATTGGTTTGGTAGGTTTGTGATTTTGTTGCGTACAATAGTAGGACTTGGTCTTTATTGTATGTTTAAAGGGTTTCAGCTATACACATTCCTCTGCCTATGGTACCAAGTAGAATTATTTTTCTCAAATACCCAAAAGTTCTCTCATCCTTGCTCTGCAAAGAAGCAGACAATCCACAACAACAAAAAGGACCAACACCAGTAGCCAAAGACAACCAAGGAAAATGCAATGGGCTTGCCAGCTGATAAGCATGAATGCAACACGATGAAACAACACAGTTTTTTACAATACTAGAACACAATAAGTGATGGGCACATTAACCAAAAACCAAAGTTCTCCATTAATATGTGAATAAACTTGATTAAACAATGCTTTTACACTAATAAGCTCTCAAAACTCCAAAGTCAATGCATGCAAGACCACACGATCTTTTTCAAAGTTCTATTATTCTTGGTGAAGGAGAAACCTGTAAAGAATGGGGCCTCAGTGTAACGGTAATGTTCACCATGTGACCTAGCAGCTGTGAGTTCAAGTCGAGGAAATGACCTCTTATATAATGTAAATGAAGAATGCATAATAGACCCAGTTTGACTCTTCCCCAACCACACGGATAGCTGAAGTTTCGTCACCGTGCTTCCCTATAAGCTAAATTCTGGAATGATGGGGAAAGCAAAGTGGGAAAAAATGAAAATGAACAGAAACATTAAATCCATAAATAAGTTTTAAAAAATTCCATAACAAAAGAAAAATAAATTCACCAATAATTAAGAAATGGGCAAAGCACAAAAAAGAGAACAAAAAGGCATTGAGCTAGTGGGAAACCGCATAGAAAATAATTGAATAACAGACCTCGACACATATGATGCACTTCCTGGTCCATTCGGTGTGGTGGTAAAGAATATGATGGCATGTCACGTATTGAAGCTGAAAGCAAATTTTCCTTCGATGATGGTTCTGCCAGCTGAAGGGGAATGATGATTAGAATATCAATTCATCAATCAACATTAGAACCACAATACTATAACCATTTTTAATAAATTAAATTGAGATCCTATTATGTTTTGGAACTAAAAACTTTCCCTCATAAGCTTTACACAGGCTTTTGCCCACCACACCTATTTAGATAATTAACAAGGTAAGCCACAGTCAGGAAGTAGAAATTGGTATCATTCAGCTCTGAGATGGTTAAACAAGATATTCCGCCAAAATAAACCAGCTGGAGACATTTATTAACTGGAACTTATCATGATCCGTCCTACAATGTTTACATCACTTCTAGCACATGGTGCTTTCATATAGTCCAAAATTCTGATCCATACAAAAGCTAATTTTAAATATAGAAATATTTGCTAATCATGTAAATTCAACATGTCACTCCACTATTACCAACCTCCCATGACACTAGATTTACATCTTCAAGCTCACAATTTCCTTTCAGAAACCATGGTGACAGCCAATTGCTCTATGAAATTTCTTTTGACTACAATGTAACCTTCTTCATTATTCAATCTAGAATTTGTTATATTTAAAATAGTTAGATTTAAAAGCCTCACTAGATAATTCTTACATTGACCCAATTCAAGACGTATTGTCTATATGCATACATCATGGAACTTCATCCATATAACATTTGGTTACTTCATCTATAACAAAAGTCAACATGTAAAAATTCAATGATGAAGTGTCATGTAAGCCTATTTCACAGGGACAAAAAATTCAGCATATCTGTCTATTTGAACAGTCGATGGTTTCTTATGGCAAAGTGAACTTGTAGACTAGTGTTTGGGATTGGAAAACAAGGGTTTTATGAACTTGTTAGTTGAATTGGATACAATTGTTTGGAATTTAAGGGAAAAAAAGGTTGTTTTTCGTTGGTTTGAAACCAATGCTGGTAGTGTCCTTGGAAGCAACATATATATGACTGACATCTGCAGTAGTTTGAGAAGTTTAATTTTTGGAGGAAGCATAGGAAAAATGAATGTGTGCAATGGGTTTACATTAAACAAAAGGTGAGCGAAGGTTTAAGAAAGGTATATGTGAATCAGAGTTCACAACAACCAAATGGTGAGGTGAATTTTGGGTTGTCTGTGGCGAAGAAGGAAGGTATTAGCAGCTTCATACAACACGGTAGAGACAGAAGCTGAGATATCACTGTAGGCCTCCATGCGTCCATCAGAATGGAAACTTTAAAATAACCCGTAGTTTTTTAACAAAGCCAGATAATATGAAAATCACGATAAGCATTTATAGACTTATTCGAGATGCACAAAAAGGACATTTACAGAGATCTAGACAAGTTTCTACCCAATGACTACAAGTGCAGTTACTTTGGCCCTTCACTTTACCCATAAGTGCTCAGGTTGAATACCAACACTTGGACATGGGTTCAACGCTTTGACTCTTTAAATCAGTGAAAATTTTATGGAAATTCTAGATATTAACAAGCTGAAAAATGGATAAACACCGATATTTAATACTGTCATACATGGTTTCGAGTACAAGTGACGTAGGGGAGAAGGGAAAAAGTAAGGAAGAAAGATAGAAGGGTAGATACAAGAACAAAGATCAAAGAGGCAGATATAAGAAAGAGAGGAAACCAAGGAGAGAAGGGAAAGGAAATCACAATACTCAAATTGCATTCAATTTCTCAAGCATTCATCCATATCTTGAACAATAGAAGTAAAATCCTTATATAAAGAACTCAAATCTTAGACTAAGTTGAAAAGAAATATAACTTACTAACTAAATATGACTTAAATTCCTAAATAAAAGAAAATCTTAACAATAGAAGTAGGGTCATTATATAGAGAATCCAAATCCTAAAATAAATTAAAAAGAAATATAATTTACTTACTAAATATGACTTAAGTTTCTAAAATAAAAGAAAATTTCAATCAAATAAAAGTAATCAAATATAATCGCAGTATAATAAAAGCAAATAAAATCGTAATCTTTTAAATAAAATAAAATCAAAGGGAATTAAAGTAAATATCTTCTAATTTAGTATAGTCTGGATGTCCACATCAACAAGGATAGAGTTTTAAGAAGGAAACCAAGAGGGGACTTGGACCCTATTGGTAAGCAAGCAACTTGCACTCCAAGGAGAAAACATAAACCTTCCAAAATTCTCTAAGCTGGACTATATTGCCAAAATTCCTTTGGGAGACAAGAATTGCTTTGACATGGCCATGAAAAGACTAGCAATTCGAAATAATGAACCAGCCAGAAAAGAGACCTTACAACATTTGACCAAAAGGCATCTTGGCAAGTACTATACACTACCAAAGAAGATAACGCTTGCCCAATCGAGTTATCCAGGCTGCAACACCATGACAATTGGAAATCTACAAGGGAAACAGTCCTCCCTAAAATATTCATCACCCCATCATCGATATCCTCAATGGCACCAATAAGCCTACCACATGATCCCTTCTTTGATAAAAGCATCATAATCCTTCTGCAACAACTGGATCACAGGTCTTAAGTAATGTGCAGAAGCAGAATCAAATTGATCTCTTTGACAATAACTATAAACCCAAATTGATCTCTTTTATTTCCCGACGCTTAAGTTAATATTTATCCCATCACAATTTCACAGAGCTGAGTTATATGACAAGTTTGATTCAATGGAGATGAATACAACTGTAAATATCTTCGTTACTTTTATATACTGGTACCAGTATTTTTTTTTTCCCCTTCATGTCTTATTTTCTCATAAAATCTATTATATTGGACCAATTAGTATTGCCCCATTAACCTTGAGCATTTCCAAACTGAAATAGGCATGCCATTTGCTCTAAAAATAAATCTTTATCCATTTCCTCATTGATTATTTATAGATTTTGTCGTTTACTATCATTTCCATAAATTGTATAATAAAATCATCACCTCTCTTTTAGATACTCTTTCATTAACAAGTACAATATTGATGTTACGAATACATTTAAACTCACCCATACCTCTTCGCTTCCATTACCTTGCCCCCAAAACTTTGATGCATAGTTTAGTTAAAGGTCATTATATCCTTGTTTCTGGATGCGAAAGCAACATTGTCAAGTGGATGAAAAAGTTACAGTAAGAGAGGAGAAGCAGCCCTCAAAAAAACAGGGGAATGAACTCGTGCAAAAGACAAAGGGGAAAAAACAAGCCAAACTGTCTTTTCCCACCAAGTGGGCTCAAATGGATACCCTCCTTTCAGCTATGGATGGGGGAAAAGGAAGGTCTCCAAAAATTTGAAGCAGCAAAAGTTCCTACCTTTGTTTTCTCTTATCATAATTAATCAAACTCTGCAAGTTCTTCAATCCATATCAGAATTTTCCTTCTTCCAAGACACTGATTTCCAGAGGACTGTTCATTCTTATCTCCTCCTTCAGCCCCAGCAGTCTCAGACATACTATATGATTTAAGTTCAGCTGTGACTTTCTTGTTTTCTTCTTCTTCTTCTTCTTTTTTTTCTTTTGGCCCCTTAATCTTTTGCATTCTTTCCGTTTTAACACTGGCAACAAGACGTCACTGATATATGCAAAACATGGGTGCTGGATCAAAAAGTTAGGAATAGGTGCTGGAATTAATCTTGTGAACATGAAGAACAAAAGCTAAATTTCAGGATTTGTTGACTTGTGCGGAATTCATTAGTATTTCTACAAGCTTACGGATGGGCCAATAGGCCTTAGTTGTGTTGGTTAAGGCTGAGGCCCTAGGAGCAAGAAGTACTGAGTTTAATTCCCCTTTCCGCAACTTTCTTGAAAGAAAAAAAAAAGTAAAAATGAATAGGATAATAATATAGGCATAGCATTTCAATACACATACCTTTCTAGAAGCTCCCCACCTTCCAAGGTGAAATTCCTCTTGTTTCCTTCGTTTCCTCTGCGGTAAGTTCAACAAGTAGGAAACCATTTTCAACTCAAGCAACCAGCTGTATCTATCATTAAAATGTGCAAAGAACCACATAGTGTTTCTTCATTAACATATCCATGAATATATAAATCACATTCACTTAGTTTTTTTATGATGCATTACAAATACTCTAAGGCAGACCTAGAAAAGAAAGCCCACTTGTGTAATGTTTCAAGAAAAACAAACTAGACAAACGCACCACACATGCAAAACAGAGATGTTTAACCCTACCAAGCCTTTCATAGTGGAAATATTTACTGATTCTCTAGGAAAATACAATGGTCAAATGCATGGATGAGGAAGAATAGTTCTATTTTCTGCGCTGTTTGTTGGCCCCAAATGTGGTAATGTTGATGCAAATCAATATTTGCCATGCTTTACTGGTTTCAATAAGGATTCCTGGTTATGCCACAGAAGACAACTCATGCAAGTAGAGATTGTGACTAGTGAACTCACAGAAAAAGTCATGTAAAGCACTTGGCCAAGGATAAATCTGGGGTTAATGGGAGATGCATGCAGAAGGGCAAACAAACCAGTGTATCTTTCCAGCCAAGGACTCTTATTTCAACCTCAAGAACTTTTATGGATAACTGACTTCAGACTTGTTCTAATTACAACCTTTAGTTGGACGCAAGTCGAGATGAACCATTGATTTTTCCCCATTTATGATGGGCGAAGACAAGATAATGCCCTTAAGAAGAAGATCTAAAAGATAGACCAAGCAGGCAGGCACTTGGATATCCATCTCTGCTTCTATAGATGATGCAATTATGTTTTCACAAAGGAGTCGCTTGTTCAATGTTGAAGACTAAATAATACAACCATACTATTATCTTATTTTTAGTATTAATAACATTTTCCATCTTTAGGAACAAAATACCGAGCGCGTGAATAAAAAGATGAATTATCACAGTCACCCAACTATATATTTTCAAACAAATAAGAAAAACTTAATAAATCATTTCATAGCAGCTTCTCTCCTCCTGCTCTTTGTAGATCAAATTCATCAGTATAGTTTCATATCTAAGTCGATTCATCCAATCTCACCTTCTCTTTCCTAATTTTTCCCTCAGATAAGTGATTGATCTTAGATAGTAGTGATTAGGAGATCAAGAATCCTAGGGACGTTGTCCAGATTCAGCTTGTCTTCAAATGGATTAAAGTTCAATTTAAAAATCTGGTTTTGGATGGGTTGGGACTGAAGCATACAATGACGAACACAATCAGAAGAACATGGTTATGATGGCGGACAATGAGGATAGCGGTGACAAGTAGTTGCACAAAGAAGCTAGTACGCAATTTAACTATGACAAGACATGAGGGTTGATGGAAATCAATGAATAGATGACAAGACAACAAAACCTGATGGAAATCAATGTATAAAAGGCAACTGGTAACAGAATTTGCAGAAATGTCACAAGGACAACCACAAGAAGGCCTGGAGATGACATCTGAAGCCCAGATTGATGGCTGAACAACATGATCACAATCAACAAAGATTATACTAATGCAATAAGCCTTTAAAAGCTAATTTGCTTGCTGAACAAGGAAATGGAACAGCCGAACTAATAAGATCAGGTAACCACTTTTATAATGTTAATGATCCCAGAGCATAATGCATAAAGTCCCAATAAAAGAGCCCATATGAACAACAATGCTAACTGGAAATTACTAAAACAACTGAACTGCAATAATATCCACCTGTTCCTTCATTAATTTTGGAGGCCCTGAATTTCCAGAAAATGAATTTAAGTGATGCAATTAAATTGGCATAGAATCCTTAAGTCATGAACCTAGTATTCCAACCTCACTTTAATCCGGTGAACTCAGCAATGAGAATTGCTTTACATGAATAATTGGATAGCATAAACGACAGAGGAAAAGACAATAAAACATCATGAAGTAACAATTAAAAGGAAGAAATAAAGCCAAAGTAAACAGCTTACCATCATCCATCTACATCTTAGAGCAACATCACGTACAGTTTTGTTTTGTAATGTGGCTGCAATCTTGATGTACCGCATAATACTTGGTTCATCAACAAATCTAAAATTCACATACAAAACTTTATATGTTCAGATTTAACACTTCAGTAGTAGAAAATTAAAAATCCTCATCAATTCTCAAAAGTCATTCAAGCATTTGACCCAAGGCATCACATAACGAAGTAGTAAAGCAGCAAATGTAACAAGTAGTCAGCACAAGAGGGAAAAGAAGACACAATCGGCCATGACTAAACAGACAAACTCCTGAAATTTGAGGGTGACCGTAGCAAGCAAGAAAGATGGGGATCAAGAGAAAAAGCATATTATAATTTTGCTTTTGTTTCTCTTTTTTGTCTCTTCAATTTCTACATTTCTGTTTCTTCTTATCACAAATCTCAAAACGCCAAGGTCAACCAAAGCATTTCCAGCCCAAAATGCAACAAAGTATTAGCAATTGGCCATATTGTAACTATTGATGTAGCTGTTAGGACAGAACTGAAATCAAAGTTTTTCTCCTTTAATTATCCCATCAATATCTCCCAAAAAAATCAGCCACCTTGCTCAATTGTGGAGTGATATCTCAGAAATTGTGGGGCTTTCATTTTGAGATTAGGAATGATGGTAAAAATAAACTGAAACTGGCTAAGCAACAAACAAATTTAGACATTCCCTGAGGTTAAAAAATGAACTTTTGTCAACTGCCACTCCATCAAAGCACATTCTTATAAACAAACTATTGTTTAAATACATTATAAGACATTTATCGCCTGCCACTACATTCTTGAATTATTCTTCACTAATAATACAGCTAAGCTATGCATATTCATTCTGAACCTCAATAAGCCAAAAAGGGGAAAAATAAAAGGGTCAAACAAAAGATCAATATCTTTGAGGAATAGGAGGCTGCATAAACTCCTCTCATTCTATTCATCAATTTCTCTATTATGTGACAGATTTTCACACAAAATAGACATGGTAAAAAATAAAGTTTTCTATGTCGATTGCAATTGGCTGGGCAAATAATAGCATTTTTCGTAGTCATCAGCATTTCAAGTTAGGGTAACATGATAACAATTTTGAAAAAGCCCTCCAAAATTTGAGCAACCAGAAACATCCAACTAAAGAGACTACTAACTTGACAAGGCCTTCCTCCAACTTGTGCTGTTCCTCAGCAGACCATTCAACTGCCAATTCAGCGTCATGCTTTAGCCCAGATGCTGAGTCGAAAAGCAGACTAGCATGGGAATTCCCAGTTTGGGTGACAACTGGATTGCTGTTGCTAATAATGCTTGAATTTCCAGAAAAGTTTCCAGCACTATAATTTGTTGCGTAGTAATTTCCTGTTGGTATCATCTCTGACGTGCTGTTTATAGCCCCTGTCTGAAAGGATATCACATGCCGATTCAAAGCAGATCCTAATGCTTCTTCTTGATTAAAGCCTGTGTTCGATTGCGATGCCATATTCGCCCAAAATACCAAGTTGATTGACAGAAACACTGTTTGCTGTCACAAGGCCATCAAATGCACCAAATAGTAACGTCCTTCGTAAAGTCGCACTGTGTGAAGCCCCTGGCTGTAAAAGAGAACCGCCATAGAAAAAAGCGAGGGATTTCAAGATTCGTGACAAGAAATGACAAATGCCCGGTAAATTCTTTTCATGAACTTAATTTCCCATCAAAAAATTCCCACAATTTCTATGAAACACAAAATATTGCTCAACCCAGAACATTGCAAGTAAAACAATAATATCGTAGACAAGCAATTATAAAGAATCAGGCATGATAAACACATATAACAGCCTCAATATGCTGAACCTAACATTCAAGAAAGAATAAGGCCAAAATATTTCATGTTAGCAAGTAGTAGAAACTCAAAACAAGGATGACAACGAAGCAAAAAAGGAAGCCCCAAAGTACTAACAGGATTCTATGGAGATCGGAACCCCCAAAAAAATAAGCCCCACACTGAAAGAAAACCCAGCAGGGAAAGAATTAAAGAGGAACCGCTGATTGCAAAAAAACAAGAACCGTTAAACCTTGAGAAAACAATAGGACAACTGAAACCCTAATGTGTAGTTGTGAAGAAAGATTGGGAAAGCAGGGGAGAGAACGAGAGAGAGAGAGAGGATACACTTTAATTTCACAATGCAACTTTCTGCGAGTAGCAGCCTCTTTTTGCCCTCTCGTACCACACGTCCTAAACGCGGAGGACACTGTACTTTGCGGTTTGCGGCCCCCCCTCTCTCTCTCTCTCTCTCTCGCTTTCTCTACAGAAATGGGAGGAGGGAGAGAGATAGGAGAGGTATCAGCAGCCGGGGAGGAGAAAGCGAAAAAGGCTGGGTGGAGAGAGTGGGAATGGAGAAGGCAGTAAAGTAGAGCATTTTATCTATCAATATAACTATTTTATATTGTTGCTGGTTTTAGATCTTGAAGTGCATCCACAATGCGAATCCCAATAAGCATTAGATGCCAATTACTGTGGAGTCTCCACCTTCCCTCCCCCACAATCATTTTCTTTACTTTTTTTTTTTGGATCAGAGTAATGCCATTTTATATTTATTTTTAACATTTTTTTATGTATAAGGTTTATTAAAATTTAAAAAATTAGTAATTAACATAAACCATGTATATAAAGCATATTTATAATTATGTGTGTTACATTTGAAAACTCGGGGTCACGTGCAACACAAGTATTTGAGATTGAGAGTTGTAGAGAGAGAGATTAAGACCGAATTTTACGTGGAAAGCTTCCCCTTAAATGAGGAGGAAAAATCACAAGGCTCTGGGCCTTTAGAAATATTTCACTATTTGATGAAAGTCTTTACAAAGTACAAGTGTTTAGGGTTGATCTCTTCCTTGTCTCTTGTTTCGTATTTCTCTCCTTAGGGGTTTTTCTCGTTGGAAAACCTTGTCACTCTTTTGTTCCTTCTTGTTGGGAAGAGAGGGAGAGAGGGGCCAAGAGAAAGGGAGAGAGTTGAAGGCTTTCCCCTTTTTCTTTTGTCTGGATCGAGTTGGGCCAAAGACCCTTTGGAAAGGGATTTCGCTGGGTATTTATAGGAAAAAACGTGTCGTTGATGAGGGGACACGTGGCAGCCAGCGGGTGGCCGAGAGGCTATCCACTGTCCCGCTAGTCACATTCAATGTTGCTAACGTGTGCAGGATAGCACGCGGTTGGCGCCGTTGGTAGGGCCTGAGCGTGTCAGGTGTATGGGCCCTAAGCGTTAGTCTTGACTTGACTAGGTGTGCCCTGTGGAGACGGCGTCTGACAGTGGTTGCAGGTTCTTGGGGAATCGGCGAAATTGCTTATCTGACACTCTCGGTCGTGTATGAGATAGTCCTCGTCCTTGCGTGGCGTGCCTTGTTCCCTTGTGAGTTCGAGGACTTTGGAGAAGGCAGCCCTCGGAGGGTCTTTGTTTCTTCGTGGAGAGTCATCTAGTCTTCTTGACTTCTCGGACTAATTTGAGGCTTGGTGAAACTTCTGGGGTTCTCGGGCCTCTTCTTTCTGGTCCTCGTATCTGGATGTTATTCGTGATATCTTCGAACTCCTTGTGGCTAAAGGGACCTCTCGGACCTTTGTTGTAGCTTTGGCCTTTGGGACACTGACCTGTGTTTTGGGCCTCATGGGCCGTCTAGCTCTCTTGGTTCGTGGGCTCATTTCAGAACTTTTCACTTAGGCCTTTCTTTTGGGTCGTATTTTATGGGCCTTTATATTGGGACCCAATATAGCCTCCCACGCCAAAGGGCTCGAGGTCCTCGACCGTTTGGCATGAAATCGCTACTCTTCTAGGGACGTTGGCTTCTTTTTGCTCAAGCTTGTCCGCGCGCATGTTGCAACTCGAGGGGGACGTTCCTGGGCAGGTAAGAGCATGACAGTCCGTGTTCTGGACCCAGCCCTCTACATTGATAGTCCAGGTACACGTATGTCCTCGGAATGATCGTGGTGCTAAGCTTAGTGGAGGATTGTCCAGGACTTCTTCTGAGTTCGAGACCTTTTCAACGCCGCCGTTTGGACTTCTGCAGGGCATTAAATGCTGAAGTAACGTGCTGACAGCCGTCTTGGGAAGGCAAGGCCATCATTCTTCTAAGATGAATGGCCGGGCGACGCGTGGTATGGGCAATGAGTGCGCCTTTTTGAATTTCAGGGGTATTTAAACGCCTTCTCGTCCCGCTTCTCCATCTATGCGTCTGCTTTTCGTTTTCTCCCCTAAGTGTTAAGACTTCTGCTCCTTTTGTTGAGATTTTCTCTACTTTTCTGCCTTTGCCTTTTGACGTCGATGGCGCCTGGAGTGAAGGATATTGCATCCACGATGACGCTTGACAGGCTCACAGAGATTCGAGCACGATATCAGATCTCCGAGTCCACGGCCATGATGATCCCGGAGTCGCATGACAGGACGTGGTGCCCTCAGGATAACTTCATCACCGTTTATGAAATTTACCTCAAAGGTGGGCTACGGTTTCCTATGGCAGAGGAGTTTTACGACATCATGAGGGGACTTGAAGTTCCCTTTGCCAGGCTTCAGCCAAATGCAGTAAAGTATTTGGTCTCATTGTGTGTTTTCTTTCGGTGCCATAAGAAGCTTCTGAATGTCCTTACAGTCAAGGTTATGTTTCGCTTTACACATAACCTTGACTGGATTACAATGACCCCACGTCCGAATTTTTTCTTAATGTGTGGGGAGAATCCGGACTCTACGAAGCGGTGGAAGGATAAGTTCTTCTTCCTTGGCGTTCATGAGCATTGGGCCATCCCCGTTGGCTGGGGGAAAGTGGCCAGCCAGTACAGCTTCGATCCTTCGAAGGAGGACAGAGAGAGCGTGAAGGAGTTTACGGACTTGGTGTTAGCCAATCTCGGAGGCTTTCACCTAAACAAACACAACATCTGGTTGTCGCCCGAGAACTTTGAGGAGGCCAAGTGGGGACCACGAGCCGAGGCCTCTGTTGTCGCTCCTCTCGAGAAGTCCAAGAAAAAGAGACTGAGGAGGAAGGTGGAGCCACCGATGATTGAGAGACCTGCTGGCCGCTCGGAAAAGAACCTTCCGGCCGAGAGCTCAAAGCGCCCAGCGGCCGCTGTTAAGTCTTCTTATGATGACGATGATGACTTTAACATCGATGATTTGGACGATGATGATGTGATTGCCCCTCTGCTTAAGAGGTCGAGGACTGGTATTTTATCGGAGTCCTCGAGGACTGAATGTCTCGCCTTCACTTCCACTGCTGATCCTCTTACTAAGTCCTCGGGGGTGATTGTGCAGATTGTGGAGATTCCGGACGTCCAGCCCCCCAGTGATGATCCTATTCCCGGAGTTCCCATTGATTTGCCTTGTGACGTCTCGGATAGGATTGATCACTCGTTCGAGGACATAGGAGGCGGGAACTCTTGTGTGGATGCTAAGAGGGAAATGATGGCTGAGGCGGTCCGAGAGGTGGTAGAGGCTGAGGAGTTAGGCGTCGACGACCCGATGTCCTTTGATCTCTCGGGGCGACCTGTTGCGGTCCAGGCTGATTTGCCATCCGTGCTTTTTAGGGTTGCTGACTTTGAGGCAGGCTCTTCAGTGCCTTTTATAGCTGCGGAGCTTGTTCATGAGGTGGCGCTTGCGGCGCCTGGGAGCAATCTGCATGAGCCCGAGGCCTTTGGAGAGCGTGGCTCAGGGCATGATCCCCTGGTTTCTAAGGTAACCCACTGTTTCTTCTCTTGTCTTATTTTCAGTTGCCTGTGTTTTGATGAGCTTTTCTGTTACAACTCCAAGGTCAGATTGGAGGTTTCAGCGAGCTGGTGGGAGAGGTTGCCCAGTTTCGCTCGGAGATGGAGTCTTTGAGGGCCGCTCAAGAGGCTGTGTAACGGGCCGAAGCGGAGTTGGCTAAAGCAAAAGGGAAGATTACCTCTTTGGAGGATATCGTCAAGCTTTTGCAGCTTCAGTAGGACCTCCTCCGGGATAGAGTCCTTCGCCAAGAGAAGAGGTTGAGGACGTCCGTGCAGACCGTGGAGATGGCACCATTGCTGGATAATAAGTACTAGGAGGGCATTCGCATGTGCCGCCGAGTACTGCGACTGATCCACCCGCGGTTTCCTATTGCCGTCCTCGATCCCAGGAACGCCAGTGCCTTACGTGCAGAAGATTTATACGGCGTTGCTGGGAGGCCTTTCCCTGAGCCTCCTCGGGCAGGGCTTGCTAGCGAACCTCTTACGCCCGAGGAGTCAGTTCCTATGGACCAAGCAGGGCCTTTAGGAGCTCAAGAGGCTCAAGGAGAAGGGGGCCAAGAGGCGGCCCCTTCACATTTTGTTTCTTTACTTTGTTACAACGTTGTACATGAATTCATATTTATGAATAAAACTTGTCCTTTCTGTATCAGGGTACTAGACTTTTTGGTCCGATTTGTACAAGTGTTGTTCTTTTTTTTTTGTGACGTGATACACAACGCCTTACTTTTAACTCTGAGCGTGTGATCTTTTGAGGATTCTTCTAGTCTTTGAACCTTTCAGGTTCTTTGGTGTTGGATGCAGTTGTCAGAATTCGACCTCTGGGGCCACTCGGATGGGACCGAGTTTTTGGAGTTCAACCTCTAGGGCCGCTCAGACACAACCGAGTTTTTAGAGTTCGACCTCTGGAGCCGCTCAGGTATAGCCGAGTTTTTGGAGTTCAACATCTGGGGCCGCTCGAGTACAACCGAGTTTTTTGGAGTTCGACCTTTGGAGCCGCTCGGGCACAGCCGAGTTGTTGGAGTTCGACCTCTGGGGCCGCTCGAGCACAGCCGAGTTTTTTAAAGTTTGACCTATGGGGTCGCTCGGGCACAACCGAGTTTTTGGAGTTCGACCTCTGGGGCCGCTCGGGTACAGCCGAGTTTTTAGAGTTTGACCTCTGGGGCAGCTCGGGCACAGCCGAGTTTTTGGAGTTCGACCTCTTGGGCCGCTCGGGTACAGTCGAGTTTTTAGAGTTCGACCTCTAGGGCCGCTCGGGCACAGCTGAGTTTTTTGGAGTTTGACTTTTGGGGCCGCTTGGGCACAGCCGAGTTTTTGGAGTTCGATCTCTGGGGCCACTCGGGCACAGCCGAGTTTTTGGAGTAGAGTTGCGAATTGCTTTGTTGTTGATGAGGGAGTATGAGAATACTTCATAATGAATGGACGTTTTTACTTATGTATACGTGTTACATTGAGTGGCCTCCAGGGCCTTTTGAATCTTCACGTTACATTAGTCCGTACGCTTGAGTCTTAGCGCTTCTTTTGCTGCTCCCTTGCCAAATCGCGGTTTTTTGACAGTTATGTCCACGGTTGGCCTCGCCAGTATTGGCGCCCCAGCTGGTGGTCAGGCGTGCTCCGCGCCCATTATGGTATTGCCCTTCGAGCGGCGCGACCGGCTGAGTCCTACTATTCCGGGGCCATGCCCGCGTCGTGGCAGGAAGCGGTCGAGATAGCCCTCCATTACCAGCCGCTCGATTTCTGCCTGGAGCTTCCTACAGTCCTCGGTGTCATGGCCGCAGTTGCAGTGGTAATAGCAGTACTCCCACTGGTCGCCTCCCTCTGGATTCTTCAACGCCTTGAGCCATCTTAGGAACTCCTCGTCCCTGATTTGCCTCAGGATGTTGGTGAGGGACTCGGTGAGAGCAGGGGGCTTGAGGGCTCGTCTCCTCCAAGGACCATCCGTTCGGGCTCATTTCGCCCGGACGGTCCATGGGTGTTTGGCTGGGCGCTCACCCTTCTTTTTCCTCCCCCTGTCCTTGGGAGCAGGAGGTATTCTCGTCCTCCTGGCTGATTCGTTTCGCCGATTTTGGGTCAGAAGACTGTCTTCCATAGCCTCTTGAGCCCTTTCTTTGTCAGGGCCTGGCTCATAGATTTCTTTCTGTTGAGGTAGTCCCTCAACTCGCCGGGAGCTTGCGCCGCTTGTTGCGAGCTTTCGGGGTGCGCATCCCTAGACTGCTCGTCCACCCTCTCGCGGAGGGTACGGACGGCTCTTGAAAGGCTGTCCACCTTCTATACTAGCTTGCGCACGCTAGTACCGGGGTCGCCACTTATCCTGCCGCCCGATGGGAGACACCTGTCGAAGTGTTCCGCCTCTCGGGTGGACGTGCTGTCATGTCTGCTTAGCATCTTCGAGGCGCTGGTTGTTCTATGAGGGGGAAGCTTGTGAGCCTTTTGTCAGTTTCCCACAGACGGCGCCAATGTTGCGTTTGGAAACTCGAGGTCACGTATAACACAAGTGTTTGAGATTGAGAGTTGTAGAGAGAGAGAGATTAAGACCGAATTTTACGTGAAAAGCCTCCCCTTAAATGAGGAGGAAAAACCACGAGGCTCTGAGCCTTTAGAAATACTTCGCTATTAGATGAAAGTCTTTACAAAGTACAAGTGTTTAGGGTTGATCCCTTCCTTATCTCTTGTTTCGTATTTCTCTCCTTAGGGGTTTCTCTCGTTGAAAAACCTTGTCACTCTTTTGTTCCTTCTTGTTAGGAAGAGAGGGGCCGAGAGAAAGGGAGAGAGTTGAAGGCTTTCCCCTTTTTCTTTTGTCTGGATCGACTTGGGCCAAGGACCCTTTGGAAAGGGATTTCGTTGGGTATTTATAGAAAAAAACGTGCCGTTGAGGAGGGGACACGTGGCAGCTGGCAGGTGGCCGAGAGGCTGTCCACTGTCCCGCTGGTCACATTCAATCCTGCTGACGTGTGTAGGATAGCACGCGGCTGGCGCCGCTTGTAGGGCCTGAGCGTGTCAGGCGTATAGGCCCTAGGTGTCAGTCTTGACTTGACTAGGTGTGCCCTGTGGAGACGACGTCTGGCAGTGGTTGCAGGTTCCTAGGAAATCGGCAAAGTTGCTTAGCTGGCACTCCCGGTCGTGTATGAGATAGTCCTCGTCCTTGCGTGGCGCGGCTTGTTCCCTTGTGAGTTCGAGGGCTTTGGAGAAGGCAGCCCTCGGAGGGTCTTTGTTTCTTCGTAAAAAGTCCTCGAGTCTTCTTGACTTCTCGGACTAATTTGAGGCTTGGTAAAACTTTTGGGGTTCTCGAGCCTCTTCTTTCTGGTCCTCGTATCTGGATGTTATTCGTGATGTCTTCGAGCTCCTTGTGGCTAAAGGGACCTCTCGGACCTTTATCGTAGCTTTGGCATTTGGGACACTAACCTGTATTTTGGGCCCCTTAGGCCGTCTAGTCCTCTTAGTTCATGGGCTCATTTCAGGGCTTTTCACTTGGGCCTTTCCTTTGGGCCTATTTTATGGGTCTTTTCTTTGGGCCTATTTTATGGGCCTTTATATTGGGACCCAATAATATGGAATAAGTATCATTTTTTATCCATAATGAAGCCCCATCTCT
>JAODPA010098707.1:1382-15015 GCA_025585075.1 Nepenthes mirabilis
TAATCAGTAAAAATTGTCTAAAATATTTAAAATACACAAAATATGATTAAATGTGGTTAAATTAATATTTATCTCAATTTTGATGTGGTCACGAAAAAAATTACTTCCAATACGGCCACAACTGATATTAATATTTCAAACATTTATAAGGAATTGGGCCAAATAAAGGGAATTTTAGACCTTGAGGCAAGCTCAAACACCAAGGCAGAAAACCTACACCAAAAATTACTCCAAATGGATAAGAGGGTTGAGTTTCAACTTAGTGAGAGTAGATAACATTCAAACAATTGATGTTGCCTACATTGCTATGCCTGAAGACTAAGTTTATCACCTCAAAAAGAATTAGAGCTCAGGATTGTTCTACCAAGCTGAGGTTGCACATTTATTTACTTTTTTTTTCTTTTTTGGTCTTTTGACTAAGATCCTGTGGTTTCCTAACCTCATACCCTTGGTTCTACACTCAAAAAACCTCTGGAATGATAGCTACATCAACGGGACTGTATAGACATTTTTTCAAACCCATATATCAGAAGTCAAACTCAAAACCAAGGTCACAGGTGAGCAAATCCTAGGTCTCGACCAATTATCTATACCTGTGTGAATTGTCCAGGGGACAAAGTACCACAGAAGAAATCATTGATTGATCATCTTTAGTTAATTCAATCCGTTGTTCTAAATACTCAAATAATTTCTCGGGAATGTTGAAAACCCGTCAACGGTGGCTCTAGTAATTGTCCTGTTTCAAACATTCATTTGATTTTAACAGTGGAATCCACTGAATGGACACCAGGGCCAGCGATAAAAAAACCCTGCCACATTTAATTACATAAAAATGCATTTGAAATATCGATACATCAAAAAATATGACCCGATCTGAAGTCACTACCAGATTGTGTGTGCACTCGTGTGTGTATATGTGCACCGAGGGGGTGTGGGAACAAGGGAGAATCTGCAGACATGC
This sequence comes from Nepenthes mirabilis, assembly GCA_025585075.1. Taxonomy (NCBI): domain Eukaryota; kingdom Viridiplantae; phylum Streptophyta; class Magnoliopsida; order Caryophyllales; family Nepenthaceae; genus Nepenthes; species Nepenthes mirabilis. The sequence continues at coordinate 2,344 of JAODPA010098707.1, forward strand.
CATGGATTATAAAGTGATTAATAAAGGAAGTTACCGTTAGGACGACAGTGGCCTTCATAAAACAGTTCATTGGACTCCGGCCAAATCTCATGCTTAGATCCATCAATAGCAACAAAGGATACAAAGGATTCTGTAGGGTGCAGGAGTCCAAACATTGGATGTATTCGCAGGCAAACAAGCCTACAAGAGTGCAGAAAATAGAGTAAAACACAAATGTTTTAATCTGGGAAAACAGGAAGAAGCTTGAATATCATCAATCATACAAGGAAAAAAATCTACTAAATGTTGCACAAAACCTTATCCATGCACTTGGTGAGCCTCCAAAATTACAGGTTTCCTTGAATGCCATAGCAGATGAAAAAAATAAATCTTTGGTCAATTGGCTCAACAAATTTTGACTAACTCAAAAGTTAAACCAACAAGGACATCAAAGATGCAAAAATTTCACCTAAGATGTATGATAGAAAACAAGATATCAGGGAGGCCTATGATTGATAGGAATGGCCTTCTGTCCCAGAGATCTCCATGGATCTGGTTTCGCTGACCAACTTAAAAGGATCTTGATGTGTTCCCACAGCTATGTTTACCTCAACATCCAACGGGAGTCTTATGAGGAAAATTGAAGGTAGGACAGGATCAATAAACGAACTCCCCAATCTACTTTCTGTTTACTTTTGGCCATGGAATACCCTATGCAAGGATTAAAAAGTCAGCTTTTTAGGCCCCGTTCCTGTTTCCAACTTTGAACTGATATGAAAAGTTGAAAGGGACACACCTTACATTAGCAGGAACACCTAAATTTGTTAGGTAACAAAGCCAAATTGCTGGCCAATCTCATCTACGAGTGTCTTGACCAGTTGTCCAAAGTTCATTAAGTTTTGGCTGGCAAAGGCAAGAGTCAGATTTATTATAGTGATCCCAATGAAAAATGGATGTTTAAAACTTTAGTAGAATGAAAATTAAACACAAATAGTTGTAACGCAGTCATAGGGACAAAAAGCCTACCAAAGGGATGCTTTTAATTATCTCAAGTAGTTCATCCTTCTAGACAAAATGATTTATCATGTTATTACTTTCTGATGAAAGTGGAATGACTGAAGTGCAGAAATAGTTTTGAATCCCAAATTGTCAAAGAATACCACTCAAATGAACACAAGTACTCCAAATTTTGTACTAGCAGAGTGGCAAATAGTTGTAATGTGAGGACAGAGACAAAAAGCCTACCAAAGAGGGATGCTTTCAAGTATCTCAATCAGCTCGTTCTTCTAGACAAAATGATTTACCATGATATTACCTTTCCGAAAAAGTGGAATGATAGTGTAGAAATTGTTAATGAATCCCAAATTGTCAAAGAATACCACTTCAATGAACACAAGTACTCCAAATTTTGTACGAGCAGAGAGACGAATAGTTACAATGTGAGGATAGGGACAGAAAACCAACCAAAGAGGGATGCTTTCAACTATATCAAGGAGCTTGTCCTTCTAGACAAAATGATTTTTCATAATATGACTTTCCCACAAAAGTGAAATAATTGAAGTACAGAAATAGTTTATGAATCCCAAATTGTCAAAAAATACGACTCAAATAAACACAAGTACTCCAAATATAATACGAGCAAAGCAACAAATAGTCATCACCCGAGGAAAGGGATAGAAAGCCCACCAAAGAGGGATGTTTTGAAGTATCTCATGTAGCTCATCCTTCTAGACAAAATGATTTATCATGATATTACTTTCTAACAAAAGTGAAATGACTCAGGTGCAAAGTACTTAATGAACCCAAATTGTCAAAGAATACCGCTCAAACTCAAAGGTAAACACTATAAAGTAACTATTGGTCAGCCTTGTTCTCTAGATTGAAGGGATATTGTTGACAACTGTTTACCTATTTTAGGAAATTTTGTTTCCTATAATATTTTGTAATATAGCTCTATATTATGATTGTAAATTTCTTCAAATTAACACAAATATTGATGAATTAAAATTTGTAATAATTCCTAAAATGGATCCTAGAGAGGTGTAAATGTATTCGATTATTAACAAATGTTTTAGAAGTGATGGAAATTCAAATTATTCTTCATGGAACAACTACGTAGAAGTTTCTGGGGTTGACCATTTTTTTTGCAAAAAATCTTTTCCTACATCAATTATTTGTTCATATCTTGTAAATTATCATTCTTATACTATGAAATGCATAGTTTGATATCGCATTGACGATGGTCAGTTTTGAGTTCTCGAGGTGGTAGAAATAGAGTGACAAAAGTGGTTTATGAACACTGAAAATTTGGTTTGCTAAGGAAGACTATGATTCCAAACCATTTCAGGCCAACCAATTACGTGTTTAATAAATCTATTCATATCCTTTAAATTATTCTTCTTACACTAAAGTGTAGTTTATTATTGCACTAATGATGCTCAGTTTTGAGTTCTCAATTTGGTAGAAATTGAGTGACGGAAGTGGTTCATGAACGTTGAAAATCTAGTTTGTTAAGGAAGACTATGTTTCCAAACTATTTTCGGGCCAACTGATTACACGTTTAATCAATCTATTCATATCCTTTAAATTATAGTTCTTATATTTCGAAATGCACAATTTAATATTGCATTAATGCTCAGTCTCAAGTTCTCAATGTTGTACAAAATCGAATCACAAAAGTGGTTGAGGACACCTGAAATCTAGTTTCTTCACAAGGAGACTGTGGTTTCAGGCCATGTTCAGGCCACTCATGCATGGTGTAATTAAATGCATTCATGACTATAACATTGTCATTCTTACTCCATGAAATGTATAGTTTGAAACCACATTGCCGAAAGTCACATTCGATAACTCAAAGTGGTAGAAACCAAGATACGAAGACATGAAAACAATCACAAATATCTATCTCAGCATGCTTTCCCATATTTGTTAAAGATTTCGAGCTAATCATTTATATTTTAAACTTAAGGATTCATACCAACTTAATTACAATCCTTACACTATGATATTCATAAATTAATATTACATTGATGAACTGGGATTCCAATTACCCAAAGTCATAGTAATTGATGGACAAATAGGCAATGTTGGCTGTCTAGAACCTAGACCTAGAATTTGAAACTGTTTTTACTGGAGCTCTTACTTTCACCAAAATCGAGTGCAGGGTCGGCTTTGAATGGCGGTGGCATTTTATGAGATATTTGGCAGTGATAATATAGGGTGTATAGTTTATATATTTATGGCTTTATAAATAAAATCAACAAATCGATAAATTTGATGATAAATATACGAAACAAAATAAAGACCAATATATATCAATAACAGTCTTCCCAATGCCGATATTTTTCAATATCATGACAAGATCACAATGCCATATCAATGATATTATGCAATATATCCGTCGATGTTCGTCCCCACTCCTTTTTGTTCCCCTTTGCAAATCTGAGTCATTTTCTTTTATCCTCCTCTTTTTTTATTTTTAACATCCTAAATAATTGAAAAATCCATTAAGTGTCAAATATTTTTCCTTTTATAATTTATTATAATAATGCCTATCTTCAACTTGTATTGTATAATTATATTTCCTTAGTGATAATTGTTCCATACTGTTAGTATCTGTCAGAATTAACTTTATTTCGTGTTACTTTTGCATTCTTCATTTACTAGCATAATATTTGTTATTATGCATAAATTAACTAAATTGTTCAAAGATGTAGAATATGATTAAATGGGATAACATTTTAGTATAAAACTTAGCATTGATAAGGTCATTGAAAACTTCTTTTGCATCTAATACGTCTAAAGCTAATACATATTTTCTAATAAATAATACAGCCATAACTAATCCAATACCAATACTAATATTTTAATCCATGCTTTTGTAGTAAGGGACAGTATAATGCAGAGAATTGTGGACCATATGGGGCAAGCAAGACAAAAATTCTTTCCATTAGCAATGGCCCCAAATGAATAAGAATCATCTCCGCCATCTACTTACACAAACACAAGATACATTTAAATAGTGCAGGAATTGCAAGATCACATCTACATTTCAAAGGGATATTTCTAGCACACTCAAGCTGAAGCTTTGTTTTCCAATCTTCAATGAAATTGCCTAATAGTAATAATACAATACAAATAGACTGACATATTTCGCGCAGCCGGGGGGGGGGGGGGGGGGTGAGACAAAATCAATTATTTTACCAAAAGTGTCAAAAATACAATAGCAGTGCCCCTTGGGAAGCAAGCTAGTTAAGCTCATTGATTATTGTCACTGAAAGGACGAAACATGAAGAATGGTGACTAAAGAAATTCCCAAGCAATGAAGCAACAGATTACAGAAAGACAGATCCTCTCAAGGCCAATTTCATCTGAATGAGCAGCATATTACAAATGCTGCAAGGTTTGCCAAATCCCTCAGGGCACTTTGTGAATCATAAGAAGGGAAAGAAAAAATTGATTCTTGAAAAAGAGAAAAATCTGTCAGAAGTTTCTTAGACATGGTCCGTTATGCCACTAAAACTCACCAAGTCACAACCCTAGTAGACAGGTCCAAGCATTTTTGAAATGTTGTGATACTCTATCACAACAAATGGGAAAATAAATCATATCCAGTAGCTCAAAGTCACACAGGACAAATTAATAACTGAAGACAAATTATACATTATACATTACACAACTTCGGAGTTAATAACAGAAGACAAATTGCAAACTACTTGAACTTAACTCGGTCAAAAAACACCGACTTTCCTTATTTTGAGCTTGAGCTGCCCCAGTGTCACCACAAGTTGTGTTTGGTCTACCAGTAACTACCCTTGTGAACTTACACCCTAATCAAATCTTTCCTGCTTAATTGAGGGTTCACCAAAAAAAAAAAAAACATTTTTAGCCACGTCACTTTAATGCCATTTTTTTTTCCCACATATTTCTACACCTATAATTAAACTGCCACTAACAATGTCATACCCAATTGCAAATTCATTACAATTTCCATTTATTTCTTCATACATTGATACAATTAACCTCTTTCCTCCCTCTCCATCATCCCCACAGTAGGCTGCAACCCCCCCCCCTTTCCATCACAAGCCATTGGGTCCTGGCAATGGCCAAATCTGGTTGCAAATGGCCTCCCAAACCTATCTCTACAAGGCCTAAAATTGCCAGTGTAGATGGGTTGAATCCTTGAGATTTTGTGGGCTCCCTCCTGTTTTCTTCTAGAAAAGAAAAGGAAGATACCTCCTGACATTCAACGAAGAGGAGGGTCTGACAAAGCCCGTGTAAAAAAAAAAACAAAAGAAACCTCAGGACTGAGCTGATGGTGACCACATCTGGCCAACACCAGCCTCCCAATTGCAGGTAAGTCCTAGCTTTTGGCATGGGTTCAAGCTATCTTAGGTTTTTCAGGGGAGTTTCACAAGGAGTAACATTTTTTGGTTTTTTTTTTTTTTTTTTTTTTTGAAAAGAAAACTCTGTCAGCAAGTCCTACCAAAGCTAGGGCTTGCTGGCAATTCGTGGGGAGGACCAGCAGTGGCCATATTCAGCCCTAAATTCCAACCAAACCAATATATGACATACAATAAGGCATTTCATGATTACCCTAGAAGTTTAACTTTGGATCCACTCATTTGTTTTGAACATAATAAAAATCACATAGAAAGCGGACCTCGAAAATCCTCCAGAACCAGCACCAACATTGCTTGCCACAATGCTTGACCCTATCCGGATGACTTTGGAGTTATCCTTTGGAATGTAAATGTGCCTTTTGATAACTAACCCACCACCAATATCTCCTTCTAATTTGAGAGATTCCTCTTCTCCTGCTTGCTCAAGATATCGCCTATATGGAAAGCAGATTCACACATCAAAATCATAAAAATAGTCATGAAGTTGAAAACAATTCAAAAGTACATAGGCGGATATTGCTTATTCTTAGTTAGGCATGAGTAGTTTATATCCCACTTAAGCCCACCATTCTTGTGTACCTTGTTCTAATAACCAGGAACCACATCTATTCTGAAAATCCTCTAACCAAGCATTCAAACCAATTGCTAATGTCCACTGACATCAAGAAATGGCAAGAGATTACAATAATTGCACCAAAAGGAAGCAAAATACAATAATTGATGAATAAAAGATGCAGCAATTCTCTTTTACACTCCTACCTAAATATCCTGGAATTTAGGTACATGCAGCTCCAAGACTTGGAATTCAGGTACAAGCAGAATACAATAATTGCACCCCTACCTAAATATCCTCCAAGACTTGGATCATGCAGCTCCCAAACCCAATAAATAAATAAATAAATATAAATAATAATAATAATAATAATCAAAGGACAAACAATCTCCCAAACCATAAAAATGAGTCTTCCCAGAATACCTATCAATATCTACATCAGAGTCGGTTTGAGTTCAGTTGGCTTAACCTCAAAACCAAGAGTTTCAAAGGAAATAACACAAGGTATTATGATTGGAAGATATTTTCAATGTCAAAAAACCAAGGACTCTATGGCTCCCAGAGAGAATTCGTTTTGCATATGCACCCTTATCGAGCACTATGACATCTGATACACAAAAATACTCACCCAATAACAGTATATTCTTCACAACATCCAGGGGATCTGTACTCAGTACCACTATACTCTTCATACCCATTGACTTCAACTCTGCTATGAAGCCACTGATTTCCTGTAAATAGGGATCACAAAATACAGTAACATTAGATCAACTATTATGCAGAAAGGATGTACTGGCGGTTAATTTTGGTATGAACTTTGTTCTTGGTAAAGAGTGCATATAAAATACAATATTTAGTAAGAAGAAAGCATGGAAAGAATACTTACTATCAAAATAGAGAAGAAGAATCTGGAGTTAGTTGTGGAATGAACTTTGCGAAAAGATAATTGACCAATAATCATTAAACCTTAAAAGAAGAAAAAATTTACTAATTTCTAGGTCATTTGTAATCGGATCCGGGGGGCGTAGAGAAGGACCGTCCTTCTCCTCATCTGAACCGTCGGATGTAAAATCCGACGGCTCATACGTTTTGAATGGATAATATAATGTGGACCGTTCGATTTTAAATTTAATCATTCAAACCATGTAACCGTCGAATTTTACATCCGACGGCCCAGATTAAGAGAAGTATGGTCCTTCTCCACTGGGGAGAAGGACGCCCCCTCAATCCCTTGTAATCTGCTAGGAAACTTTCTATTTTCTATTTTAGGTATGTATATAGCTCGAAGAAAGAAATAGCATTCTTTCCCCCCCCCCTTCTTTCATGAAAATACCATTGCTGGTCAAATGTCAACAAAAAAAAAAAAAAAAGAATCTACAAGAAAAAAACAAAGTGGCATGACAAACACAACCTTGACCGAGAATTCAGACCAGGATAACATGTCCTTTATAATTCAAGGCTTATATTATCCCCAGGAAAGTTAAGATCAAGGTGGTCAGGCCCTTCTGTTATGGTTCACATTTTTCCTTATGGTATGGTCAAAATCAAATGGGCGATGAAGAAATTTTCAAGGTTAATAGACAATGACTCAAGCATTACATATATGGTTACCTTGACAGTCAAGAGGTGTCCATACAATTGAAACATAGGGCACTTGATTGTGTTTAGCTATAGACTATAAACAAAGTGCTTTAGGGAGGCAATCCATTTTCTTAGTTATAGTTGTTCATTTTCATTTGTTTTGTTATTAGCTTTATTCCACTAATAAATGCTGGAAACTACATGACAATGCAACACATTCGCATCAGAGAAGATCCTAACTACATAGAGCCACAAGCGACCACCAAAATGGTCACCTTATCCGTGGATGAGCACTCACAATTCCTAGTTGGTCAAGCCACTCCTTACACCTCTACTCTTTTCCAACGAGGTAACCTTGTATCTTGACTAAATTCCAAGTTTGTTTATAGTGCCTCCGATTATATTACCAGGACCTTTTGTATATTATCTTGTTATAGACCATGCTCGACTCTTCCATCTATTACTCTGGCTAATGGTTTCTCTGTAATGGTTGTGGGAATTGGTGTTGCTCCCTTGACACCTACTATTAATCTTTTATCTGTATTATACTTACCATCATTTCCATTTTACTTTATTATCTATCAATAAATTTACAAACAAAAATTACTATTGTGTTGTATTTTCCTCTATTGGTTGTAAATTTCAAAAATTTACGATGACAAGGATCATTAGTAATAGTCATCACACTTTAAAATGTCTCTATGTAATGGATGCAAGACTATCCCTTATAGTTTGTCCTACAGTCATTCCTTCACCACTTGAGCTTCACTGCCAATTGGGTTATCTTTTACTTTCAAATATAAATAAATTATGTCCTAGTCTTTATTCTATATCAACTCTATTTTTCCGAGTCACATTAGTTAGCTGAAAAACAAGAAAAATTAGAGTATGCACAACACTAGGAAACCTTGAACAGCAATCATTGCGATCTCTACAGTCATCCAAGTGTGTATTCTATAGCAGATATTTTAGCAGTATAAATTGTAACTACCAAAATATGCAACTAAAGTTCATTTGTTTACTAAAGAGGATATACTGCTCAAGCATTACTACACCATTCAGGATTACATAGAAGGATATCCAATAATAAAGTTTCTTTATTTATCTTGTTTTAGTGGTGCACTGGCCTTAACATGATCTGTTTAAACAGTGGAGCAACAAAGCAGGAATATGGATCTGAAGAATTTAAGACCAAAAATGTGTTGGAAAAACTCACTTGCAGAGGAAAAAACACCTCACACAGGACCTCAGTCGAGCAATATAAGTCCGCTAGAAGCATAAACTTGACAAGATAGAGGAAAAATTCAAGCAATTTCTTATCTTCCCTACCCTCTCCATGAGAGAAGAGATGAAATACTAGCAGGACATTGGTAAATATTGTACATTGTTATGAATTTCCTACGTAATTATGTGGCCTTCAATATGATGGAAAGGATCACAAGAAGATAACAGGAGCTTAAGCTATACCTGTAGGAAGGTGCTCCATGGAAATAATTCTGCCCCCAATCCAAGGAACCACTTTAAGAAACCAATCACCACTTTTTAGTTCAATAGGAGATCTTGAAAGTTCAGCGCCTTTCTTCTCAGGAACCTCTTCAATCTCTGGAATTTGTTTAGCAGTTTCTGCATTCAGTAACAAATTATTACAATCTAGCTAGTGGACTGGGAAAAAAATCCCAAAATATGCACTTTAAAGAAGTCAGTTAACATGATAGGCAAGTGGATATCACTAAGAAATAAAATTCCCCAAAGCAAGGTGGGAGAAGGAAAGACAGGAAATCAAATGTCAACAATTTGCTCATGCCCAACTCAAGGATATGATGGATTCAGTGCCTGCTCTTATCTATTCTCTAATCAATGATGTGAAAGAACAATTGTATACTGTTGTCCTCCCACCAAATGAAAAAAATACAACAAGAAGAAAATTAAAAGAAAAATGAAATGTAGAGACTTGAAGAAGATGAGAACACCGCATAAAACTGCATCTAGGGAAAAAAAAAAGAACTAAATAAATAAGAATGCCATTTCATAAAATTTCCAGCATTATTGACCGAGGCCTATCAATCTGAATTTGCTTAAAGCAGGCCCTCCAGAAACTAAATCCTAATTACTTGATTGGACAGCCTAAAGTTGAGAATTTGATATTGAATTAAATCAGCACTCAAAAATGATACCGCTTACAGAAGTAGCCAAATCCAATGGACAACGACACAAAATGAAGACAAGGGCTCACACTAACAAGCAAATCAGGATATGACGAATAAATAATAGTGTAAAATGAAACAGATTAGCCACAATTCCATATAATTGGGCTTCCTAGACACACGTTGAACATGAATAATATCATAAAATGGCTAATTTCTGAACTAATTAAACAGAAGGAAAGTAAATTGGAACATCTGATTTCTTGTCACTTCCTAAAAATAATGTCAATCAATCAAATTAAGCATTGCATGAACCATTGTATTTTATAACACTCCCATGATCAATTAAGCAGCCTCACTGATATATTATGTTACTTGCTCTGACATCAAACATAAGACTTAAAGCCTACAGAGTAGCAGTTAGCTTGCCACCCTGGACAGCCAATACGAGTAGCTTCTAGCAGTGCATACCTCTCATAAAATTCCATCTAATTGGATAGCATCTTGCCTGAGAGAGACAGATTAGTATCTAAACGACAATTTCCTCCTCTGGTTTTTTCCTTAGTTGCACATGCACATAACCTTTCACAACTAAGATGAGCAACTTCATTGGCTAAATTTATAGCACTGCCGGATCAACTATATCACAAAATGTGTCACTAAAAAGACTTCTACAGACCACCTATCCCACCAAAGTGGACTTTGTTCCCTTTTTACGTGAAACATATAAATCTAACAAACCTCGTAGCTCCTGAGCAATAGCTACTTCATAAATCAAACTCCATAATCTAAATTTTCCTTTAATTTAACCATTGTTCTCATACCCACCATAGATAACCCTACTTTTCCACAGCATAGCCATCAAATATTGAGGTAGTTCATGACTTTTGAAGGCCTATGCAATATTCCATCCATTAACACTCATAGAAGATCCATTATATTAGGGATCATAATGAACCCATGTGGGTTAGAGCTGTTGGAAAATGTGACTCAATTTTGCCTGGTGCATGGTCTTTGAGGGTGATGTCAAGCACCTAGAGTTTGCTATAAACCGTCTTACTGAATGTCAGGGAGTAGGAGATTCTTCAGCAGTAAAAAATCTTTAACAAAATTTTGGCAGATTTTAGTGACACTTAGGATGTCAAAGATGTACATTAACTGGTAAACTGAAAATAGTTCTCTAAAGTTTAAGAGACTAAACTCAGTTATGGATGGCTAGTTTCTTTCAACCAGATAACTTCTTTTCAAACCTCACTGCAGGACTATTATTGAAAGCAATCATTTGTATTTTTGTCTGTGCGTGTGTGTTAGTGTGTTCATGCATGCATGGCAAAGAGAGAGATGTTTCTTTTGCTCCTTTCCATCGGTCCAAAACCATCTACAGCCAAATGCTTAACTTTTTGCATGGGACATGATATGCCTGAATTTTTTTCCCATGAAGGAAAAACTTCATGCATTTCATCCATGCTAACATTGGCCGCATCCAATCTTTCCAAACAAAATGATTTAAAGCAATAGTGATCTACATCTTATAACCACAATAACCAAATTGACCTAAATCAAGGAAAACGACAATCGCAACCAAACAGCAGATAGACACTGAAGCAACAATGACAACATGAAAAAAAAACAAATATAAACAGTAGGGATAAATTCTAAAACTCAATTCCTAGAAAGAAGATAGTCCCAAGAGCAAAATGGCATTACCCATTCTGATCCTGTATTGTTTCTCACTCATGGATACCAGCCTAGACACTTCATTTTGTGGAGGCATCATAATTTGCAACACTTCTCCATCCACACCCCATGAATCGATCTATGTTAAGGAATTGAATATTAAAATAGGAGGGAGTAAAAAAAGGCCAGATCTAACTACAAAGCAAGTAAAAGCATGACACTTCCTCTTTCATATATTCTCATCATTCCAGAAAGAGCACTCACAAAGGCACATCCACCAAGCAATAATTTTACATTCAGATGCCTCCTTGGCCTCTCCCATAATCCTTCTGTTCCAGAAACTTTTATGGTAACAACTGAAGACTGGAGTTCTGCTTTGTAGTATGTCAATAGATACCCTCCCTTGGTGTATTCATATCCATCACCATCATCTTCAAAAAGCACCCCCTCAGCTTTTCCTGCAAATTATATTGAGACTTCAATCAAGAAGCTGCTGATATCTCATGGACATTATCATCTGTATGTAAACATGGATATAGTCCACGCTATATATGTATGCAACTGCAATGCAATGCGATTAGACCCTGGACCACAAATTTAAAGCAGAATGAAGCAAATTAATATTTCATTAGACTTACAACAAAAAGAAACATCTTTGACTTATAATACGTTATGATGATACCAAGTGTAGATAAAAATTAAATCATGCATCCTACATACAGCAGTATGAAACAGAAAATTATCATCATACAGAACAATATGAAACAACAATTTACAGATTTTCTGTGATATTATAGAAGAGACATGAATCATGAGTTTTGGGTAAGCAAATTGTCGAATAGAATTCAGTTAGTCAAGGAAAAGAAGAATGATCTATTGGTCATAATGACTTCCACTAATTTGCGTTCTGTTTAGGGAACAATATGAATATGGACCAGGCTAAATTTCACGGAACAAGATGCCCTATTCATTTCAATGGAAATGGTTGTGTTTCTTCATCCTGTTAAATTTTATTGGACCACATTTGTCTCCTATAACATTGCAAATTGAGAATTTTGTAAACCAAACTGGGATAGGAATTTTGACCGAATTACTAGTTCAATCGTATTTTGAACCATTACTGAACTAGTTTGACCAGGTATCCTGTCAAGTGGTCAAACCATTTTGACTCCAGATTTTTTCTTTCAAAAAAAATTCTACTAAATTATCAAATAATGACTAGCACTTATCACAAAATATAAAATTCATAACTTGAAGGCACCCCCATGAAATGATGTGTGCAAAATTACAACTTTAAAATAGTAATATCACATACAATAACATAAATCTACACAAT
>JAODPA010098707.1:15112-51726 GCA_025585075.1 Nepenthes mirabilis
ATATATGTATACATGTATATATATTGGTATGAAATACCCTAGTACCAATATTTATTAATAACGTATCAAAATTATGATATGTTGCCCTATGAGCATTAACCATTCCTAAATTTAGAATCTGAGCTGCTGGGTTCTCACAAGACAGCAAATTTATTAATTAATCGTGTTCAAAATGCTTGACATGTGACCAAAGGGGTCTTGGAGCACTTGATTTGCAATGGGCTTTGGCTGGATTGAGAGATCACAATCCATGAGATGAAATTTAACCAATTCCCATGCCAATACTAGCGGAGATACAATTGTTGCAGCTAATTACTCATCAAAACTCAAGGACAACTGTATAGCAGGTAATGTTGCTGATTTAGATGTCTGGAACCATATGCTCTCACTCTAAACCAGAGAAAGAAGTTGGGACAAATTAAGATAGTGCCAAAGCCTAAAGTTGAGGGACTTGAAAAGTTCTGTGCCAAAATGAAGGCAAAAAATGCTAGAGCTGAGATAAACTTTTCGTATGATGAAACTGGTAAAAACTCATGCCCAACAAGATATTACGCTGCATATTATCTCCTTTTATCAGGGCTTGCTTGGGATGATTATTCTGAAGGTTTGAGCATCAATCTACCATTTATTCAGAAGGAAATCATTTGATATGTCCTTAATGCTGGTGATATTTAACTGTTGTATGCCATAGTTCATCACGATGAAATTAAAGAAATTCTTCTCCATTCCTAAGGAGAAGGCTTGTAGATCAAATGGGCATTCTGCTTGTTTCTCTAAAAAAATTAAGCTTGCATAAATTTCTCAAACAGATCAATTCCATTAGTATTTCTCTTGTTTATGAGGTGCCTAATCTCTCTAAAGTAGGTTACCTTAGGCCTATATCTCAATCCAATATTATTTACAAAGTAACATCTAAAGTTATTAGAAATAGGCTTGAATTTGCACTGCCTAAGCTGGTCGATAATTTTGAATAGATTGTGCTATGTATAAGGAAGCAGTGGAAACCAGGATCACATATTCTTTAGCTGTCCTTCTGTGACATGAATACGAGGAACTGGATCAAGTTTTAAATTTCTACAATCGTCCTATTCTTTAATCTAGTCTTCCAAGATGATGAGACCAGTAAGGAAGCATTTCCTCCTCATGATAAACTTATGTTTTTAAGTAGCACGAAGAGAGTAGGAATATGTAGAAATTCTACCGAGAAAAGTTAGCAACAGCTGTCAAAACTAATCAAATGGATGCTAAATGAGTCTCACCCTACCCAAGCAAGTGAAAACCAGAAATCAAGACAAATGGAAGTGAGATGATCTGAGCCATACAGTACATAGTTCACTGACTCGCATAGTTAGAAGGAAGATGTCCTCAAGTTCGAAGTGGCAATATCGGAATTAACCCATTGCAGAAGTTGGGCATTCCAATGTTCACTTCTATCAGATTAATAAATGTTCATGAACCTTTTTGGGGTAATAGACTAATAAAATCTTCCTTCATCCACGCAGTTGTCTATGTGCAATTAATTGCTGACATATTAACACAACGCACTTGCTGACAAACATATCATACATACTCAGCTTGCTGTCTTGCTTCCAGTAGGCAAGCCACACAAAAATTAGCCAAAAATGTTGCACCTCGGTCACTGGAGTAAGTTTGGATTACAAGAAACTTCCTTGTAAAAAAAAGACCCTTAGTTTGTGGGAAACATTTCTAGTGTCGGATCGATGTAACACCTATGACGGACTGGTGGCAGATTTTCGAGCTAGACCTAAGTCTATCAATCAGTTGTAAAAATGGGTGGATGACTTCACCATCAAATTGAGAAGCCTTGAGGGCCTTGCCAAGGACCTTACTAAGGATGTTCATATAATATAAAATCGAAATTGAAATTCCCATATACAATTTTTTTTTTCCAGTAAAACACGCGCTAAATGAATTTAAGTTACCATATACTATGATTCCCATACAACAAGAAATGTAAAAGAGCAATTGATTGCACAACTAAACAAGCCTACAAAGAGCAAACCCACTAACAGAATCCTCCAAGCTTGTTGATTGCAACCCGGCGGCTCAAGAAATTTGCACATTAGGCCAAAGCTCCATGCAACCTTCACTAGAATCCTCCGAATCCACTTATCGGGCTAGATCTCCACACTCAACACATCAGAATCCTCCAAAGTATTTTCCAGGATGTGACCACAATCCTACAAAGTCACAGATCTGGCCAAAGGTTCACACTCAGCACACTAGAATCCTCCAAAGAAATTTGGAGAAAGTTTCATCACCTAAGAAACTTTCGCAACAACAAGAGAGTTCATATGCAACACAATGAAGGACAACAGAAGAAGCAACCGACTCACAGATGATTACAGACTCACAGAGAAGGCTCGTCAATGATCCCACAACCGCAACAGTGGAATCACATATGCTCAATCACACGAGAGGAAGCCCAAAAAATCAAAAGGTACCCTCTATTTTAGGTTTCGTTTTTGCTCTAATACCATATCAATTTGATTTGAATGCCTCACCTTTTAAGGATACCTTTAATTATATGGAAGATAGAAGCCCTAATTGCAGTGCTGAGAATGAACAATTACCTCAATTGCATCCAACTAAATAAGAAAGATATCACTAGGCTGAAGGCTCCTAATAATAATATATTTGCAGCTATAATATGAGAATCGATATATGCTAATTATGGCATGATATGTGTGATTAAGGCCAGCCCACAGTTAGCAGTCGCATAGTGGGGCTTAGAGCTTTGTCAAGATTTATGTTGAAATAGATGAACACCAACCAACCACTAAATTGAGGACCAAAGCTTTCCATAACTAGAAGTGTTGGGAATTTACCATGCTCATCTAAAGCCACAAGAAGTGTCAAGTCATCAGTTGAATTAGCTTCCCCAACATGCTGGCATGGAGGAGCCACAGGAATTATTGATCCTCCCCGTAGATATAGTGCTGGTAAATCCTGTTATATGAAAAGATCATTAATAGTTGGATTTAAGAGCTAGATTAACAAAAAAAAAAAAAGCATTGCATTGGAAGTCAGCAATGAATACCGGATGTGAATCATCAAAATCGAAGTTTAACCAAATGCCTTTAGGCAACATTGGCTGTATCTTATCCATCCCCTGAACAGGCTTTGTGCTGTACATGTCGACAATCGTATTAGTACAAGCAGAACTAATTTCAGCCTACCCATCCCCCAAAGTAAAGAAAAAAAATAAAAATAAATAAAATGCTCGAAGAAATTAAAATAAAATGTAAAATAGGTAGGATAGGAACCAAGAAATGCCACAACATTACACCAACTTTTACATTTTGCTTACGATTGTAACTCTTAGGGGATCTACTCTGTTTAACAAATGGAAACCAACACTGATAAAATAATGTTGCACTAAAGGTACTACTACTAATCAGAGTAATTTCTATTCAGAGAATTAGAACTAAACCTTGCGTATATCAGAAGTGGTCCCAACAGAAAAGAATTTTCAGCTGTTCGTAGACTAGAATCTTTTGGATCTGGAAAGCAAGTTTATAAATATTTAAATAGGTAACAATAACACTCTTGAACTACAAATAGACAAATGACAAACCACCCACCAGCAAGAAAAGTAGGAGTTGCCACTGGAGTACCCCTTGTATGAGCCATGTAAAATAAAGTGTATAAATGCAGGATGAGCCGATAGCGCCTCCTCAAAGCAAGGCGACACACTTCCTCACACTAATAAATGCAACTGAAGTAAGATTATAGGGAAAACCAAAAATATCAAAGTACAATCCAAATATTTAATGGAAATAATTAGGGTCAGAATAGGACTAAATCACCCCCAAAATTAGAATCAGGTTTTGAGAACTTGCATAAATGCATGTGACTCATAGGTAAAGTCGTCAATAAATTTTTTTCTAGTTTCTGGTACTTGAGAAGTTCCTGTGATTCTCCGGTTAAACTTTTGGTTCTGGGAAATTGGGAAATGCCCATGATTCTACGCTTAAATTGGTGACTAAATTTCTGGTTTTTGGTACGTGAGAAATGCTGCTGATTCTCTTGTTAAACTTCTGGTTAAGTATACTTGGGAAATGCCGATGTTTTTGTTTTGATTCTGCTTAAATTGGTTGATTAAACTTCTGGTTTCTGGTACTTGAGAATTGCCCATAATTATCTGGTTAAATTTGTTGATTAAATTTCTTATTTCTAGTACTTGAGAAATGCAATTGATTCTATGGTCAAATTTATTGATCATAATCGTGGTTCCCACCACTTGAGAAAAATTGTACATAACAGAGGACTGTCAAATGGTTTGGTACTTTGGGCTGTAAATTATAAATTGGAAACTGTAAGCTTTCACAGAAGCAACACCAGTTCCATCAACAATCACTTTACAAGGTTACCTTACTCACATTCATCTCTTCAAAGAGTTAAACCTATCACAATGAATGAAAGACAACTTCTCCTTTCCTGCCCCAGCGGAGGAGGAGAAATTGACAAGGGAACAAATAGGATAGAAAATCATGGTGAGATCAGATCACATACACAAAGACAAACAACCAAGCATACCTGAATTCAAGTCCGCTACAGAAATTGATTTGTCACTAGGAAACTTTACTATTTCAAATTATGAGCCAAAATAGGGCATACAGAACTTGAGAAGCACATATATGGGCCAAAAAACCACAGAGACAGAACAGGACAATTTCACCTAAAACCTAGGACTTGGCACATTGGGGCAGAACAAAAAAAAAAAAAAGCATAATTTCTTATTAATCGAGGAATATAATTCATAAAATGACAAATGTTTTGATCTTGATTCCCAATCAAACTCCATATGCATGCCAATCATTGGTTGATGCTGCATGTTGCACGCTTCAACTATTTCTTCATATAGATAGAATATTTTAATACACTATTAATAATATCCGTCTATCTTTGTTTCTCGCAATCAAAGGAAAATCAAAACCACAAAAACTTTCCTAATCTGTCTCTCTCTCTCTGATTTCTAGTTATTTTCCACATTTGTCAGTTCAAATGACAGGTTCTCTCTCCTTCTCTCCCTCCATCACTCTCTCCCATCTCTCCTCGCTTTTCATCATTAATGGGTTCAAATGGCTAGACATCTAGCAATAGAATATGTTGTTTTGAATTTATTTTTTTTTAATTTTCTTAGAAGTTATTTAAATTCCAGGTTGTGAAAATATGAGAACTGAGAAGAAAAACCTAAGAGATTAGGCTTATTCACATATATTTATAGGATTATTTACAGACACAAAAAATTCTAAACTACCATCATAAAAAATATTCTATAGCATATTTCAGTAGTATATCCTAACTAACACTCCCCCTTCAACTAGAGCATAGATAATAATACCGAACTTGTTACAAATGTACGTTACTCTAACTCTAGTCAAGGACTCAGTGAAAATGTCCGCAAGATCATCTCTAATCCTTACATAAAGAATGCAAATTATGTCTTGTTGAAATTTTTTATAAATAAAGTGACAATCTATCTCAATATGTTTTGTGCATTCATAAAATGTCAAATTCGATGCAATATAGATGGCTACTTAATTATCGCATCATAGCTGAGAAGGCCTAAAATTGTTACAACCAAGAGACTCATGCAATTACTAAAGCCACATTTTCGAGGTAACATATGTCTACGCAAAATATTCTAATTCTACACATGATCTCGCTACCACATTTTGTTTCTTACTATTCCAAAATACAAAATTACCTCCAATAAAAACACAATAGCTGATGGTAGACTTTTGATCATACAGCAACTTAACCCAATCAATATCAAAAAAAGCCCACAATTTGATTATGGCCATGATTACTGTAAAGCAAGTCTTGTTCTGGTGTACCCATGAGATACCTCATAATATACACCATGTGAAAAATACACCAAAATATAGTTATCAAAGCCTAAATTTATACATAGTTGAACTGAATTTGCCAAACCACACTGGCGAAAACTATGTCAAACCATTCAACTTTTTCAACTGATCAATATATCCAAACTCCCCATAAGAAACAAACCCTAGAGATTACTCTAACTAAATTTCCTTCTAAAAATCACCATAAAAGAAGGTATTCTTGACATATAACTAATGTAAAGGCTAGTGAGAAGTCGTAGTTAATGAGATAAACATCCTAACAAAGGTTAATTTGGAGATAGGGAAAAATATATCAGGATAGTCCACCCCGTAAGTCTGACCATACCCTTTGTAGATGAGCTTTCAACAGAGTCAAAAAACCATCTAGGTTGACTTTCCCTGTATAAATCCATTTACAATAGATATGTTTCTTCCGAAGAAATAAAAAGACTATATCACATGCATGATTACACTCAAGTGCAACCATTTCTTCCTCCACAGAAATCCGCAAACTAGGATAGGAAATAGTCTTAGATATAGATAGAGACATACCAATCGAGTCCAAAGCAGTCACAAAAGCTTGATGAGAAGATGAAACACCAGCATAAAGTAACGTAGTTGTCAATTGATACTAAGCACAACTATGATGACTCTTTCCTAATACAATAGCATTGCCGTAATCGGTTCCCTAATCAAGAACAACAATATCTATAGGTAGAATAACTGGCTCAATAGTGGTTATCTCTAAATTCACTCCTGAATAAGAACCAAATATCAAACAAGGGCTACGAACATATGTCTAAGTGACGGGAGGGCAAGAAAGCACATGTGACAAGTGCAGGCAATATAACCTTATAAATAATCTCATACAAGAGAACATCGTCATCAGGAGGGAGACTCAATGATGGACTCGTTGAAGATTAACATGCAAACTTATAAAATTTGATATCAAAGGACACCAAAAAACATTCTAAAGAGAAGCACTGATATCCCTTCTAATTACAGGGATATCCAAAAAAAAATACATTGCAAAAACTTATGATAAAGTTTCATTATTAAAGGTCGAATATCGCGAACATAGTATATACAACCGAAAATCTTCATGAAAAAAAAATATAATGTCTTGCTAATTCATGATAAGGAATCTCCTATTGAATAGCAAATGCCATCTAATTAATAAGATAACAAGTAGTCAACACTGCATCACTCCAAAAGAGATTTGTAACACCCGCTTGGAATAAAAGAGCTCGAGCAACCTCCATCAAGTGCCTATTTTTCCTGTCAACTACTTCGTTCTATCGGAATGTATGAGGGCAAGATGACTTATGAAGAATCACCAAAACTAAAACACCAAAACTGCCTTCCTCATGTGTATAACTATAATCAAATATAATGAAATATAATCACCAAAACAAGCCAAATACCAAAACTAGCCACGCTAGTTTTTCAAGCCTCTCTTTTGTTGCCTTAGACAACCCACACACTTTTCTTCCCTTCTCTCTCCATCGAAGGCGCTTTCCAGGGAAGCAGAAAGGTGATAGGAGGAAAGAGAATCAATCGCAAATGCAACCCACCAATAACAATGTGACAATCACCACAGTAAAGATGGTCGAACACCAAGCAAAGGCACCAAAAGCCAAATTGGTAAACATCCTTGCTACCTCTTGGCCTTTAGTGGCAAAGGAAAAAATGCAGCTCTTTGTGAAAACCCTAATAAGGAAGACCATAACCATGGAGGAGGAATCTTCCAACACCATTGACAACGTTAAGGCAAAGATCTAGGACAAGGGAATCCTGCCGGACCAATAGTGCCTTATATTTGTCTACAACCAGCTTGAGGATGGCCACACTTTGGCCAACTACAACATACAGAAGGAGAAAGAAGAGGCAAATCTGGGCTTTTTAATAAAACCCTAGAAGGGAATAAAGAAAGGAGAAAAAACTCCAATGTATGAACTCAATATGGGGCATTGATTCTCTTCAATGAGATGCATCGATTGCCATAGAGACGAGTCACGGACGGTGGCAATCACGGTGGCAACAACTCCTTTTATGTCTTTAACAACATGCGAAAGTATAAGAACTGAGAAGAAAAACCCACACAAAAAACCCACGTAGCATTAGGTTTATGCACATGCATTTATATGATTATTTATAAGTACCAAAAATACTAAATTACCCTTACAAAAAATATACCATAATATATTTTAAAGTATATTCTAATTGTACATCCTATCTAACACATGCAAGGACTGCCTTTCGTTTTTGAAAAACAATTTAGAGTCCAAATGTGTCCTAACATGTCCAAATATGCCCCCGTCATGCCTCAGTAACACACAAAAATGAATAAATTCTGACATGCATCTGATTGTGTATACAACATGTCAGTTTCGATACTTATATGCTACACCAGAGGAGGGGTCTGTGTTTCTTAGTATAGAACAAGTGAAGGGGTTTTTCAATCAAACAACATCTTTTTATATTTGAAAAACGTACAATCTACACAAGCCAATAATTTCACAATCAAATCTACAAATTTGAAAAGCAAAGGAGAAGGACTTTTCATGATTAATAACATGTACAAGTAGACAACAATGAAACTTAGAATAGATTGTAAGGAGAAGTCCATATATTCAACAGGCCTTTTATCTATCCCATGAAAAACGCAACATCAAAAAAGCCACTGCCAATTTTTAATCAACTTCCACAAGTTTATCTCTACTTTGCATTTCCAGGAAATTGCTCATCCTCCATGGGAAGAGCAAGTAGCCAATAGATAACAAAGGACAGGATGGACAACCAAGAACCTCCTTGCAGAAGTCACAACTGCAAGCCATGATATCTTTGGCAACAACCAAAAAAAGAGAACACAAAAAAAAGGCCAATCACTCAAAGTTACTTTGGTTTACCAAATCAAAGGAATAGAGGGTTAGCAAGAGAATCCAAAGCTCTAAAATAGCTATCAATTGAAAAGACTCATTTTTCATTCTTATGAAACGCATTGTATCAGCCCCAAAAAATGGGGCTTCAAATAGAGATGTGAACCTAAGAATATATTCAAGCTTATACAAGGCATTCTTCTAAAACTAGACCCCACTAATCCTTCCACTCAGCTCAATGAGCAACACGTCTAGTCAAGCTTCCTTATATGAAAAGTCAAGAGAGAATGGGGAACTAGACCTATGTAGGGCACACTACACCACCAAACATCATCCCACTATCTTTCTGACATCACTAAACCTTCCTATCTTCTCAATGTCTTCCAAGTACCAACATTAACAACAAAGTGTGGCACCACTAGATCTCACTCACTCAAATCGCCAGCCAGCATGTTGCTCATCCAATTGAGATACCAATACATCCAAGAATCAGATGTTAGATAGAATGAAAATATCCTATAATGACGGTGCTAGTTTAGCTGTTGGTAGCATGGATAGGATCTCCATGAAACAAGACATTAATCAGAAGTTAGTTTGATAAGTTTAGTGAATTTAACATCAATTTTTAGTTCTATGGAGACTAATGCTTCATACAAATATATTAATCCTCTGTCAAAACACATAAAGGAGGAGAGGAGGGAGGACAAACTGATGGAAGAAGAAATTGCTATGGATCCTAACACAGAGGGCAATTAAATAGTACCAAAATAAGGACCAGGAATATCTTGTGTGACTGTCAAAATGAAAATTGAGGCCAGATAAGGTTGGTGAGTGCAAGCATGATATTGTTCAAGTATCAATCTGGCAAACAAGAAGGACCAAAATGATGGCCTGGGGAAAAAGTCATTAGATCAAGCTCATTAGGAATAATGGGAAACTTGTTTAAAGAAAAAAGTTTCAATTTGTTGAAAAGAAGAATCAATGTAGCTCAAATTGAACTTGATGGAGTTGAAGAAGGTGATGCCCATCAGACATAGTCATAGGTTTTTATTCTCTCATTGGTCAATTCAACTTTATTGCTATGGGATAATGCATTAAAGACAAGTTGATATCATTCACACTTGCATTTAAGTGGTTTTTGTAGGATATGGGATATAATTTAATAATGGGCTGTGACTATTACAAGATCACTGCAACACCGTGAAACCTCTGTCTACTACTGACATGCCCACAACAATGTGACAAGACACCAAGATTTAAAAATTATGACAAAGGAATCAAATTGTTCTCTTCGAAAAAGATTTGGATGTCTTAAACATGGCTATGAAGGACCTTGATGCTCAGAACTTAGCGTTTTTGCTCTCCTCTATTGAAAATTTAAAAACCAACGTTTAGACTCATGAATGCCTAGAGGGGGTTGAATAGGTACAATACCGTGGAAGCACAAAATTAAAATTCATAACTTTATTATAGATAGATAAATTACAAATTTAGATTCGCAAAATCAATCAATCACCATCTAAGGATTCCAGGCTATAATTGTGTTTGAAGGTTGTGAGTGAGAGATTTTCATAAGCTTTAGGCACTAGCTATCATGGAACTATGAAAATATCTCAAATGAATGGTGACTCTCCGAAATGTAGTACTCTTAATGAGCTATAAAGAAATGGGCAATCTCCGGAGAAGTTATGTGGTGGTTAATCAATAAAAGGGTCAGTCAAAGCATTATCAAAGTAGTGAATAGTAGGCACTTGTTAATCGTTGGATTGTCAAAGTAGTGGCAAAGATTTACAAAGAGCTGAAAATCATTTTTTGCTCAAGCAATAATCACACGAATATTGAGCAAAGCATTTTGATCCATTTTTTTCTCAAGCCAAAATGCAAGCAAAGCTCTAGTGAAATTCTTTGGAAGCATAGTGCAAAACTTTCTACCACCATGATGCTTGAGCCAGCATCAAACGAACCTCAAAAGATCCCAATTCTGATGAAAAAATGCCTCAGAATACAACACTTTTCCATGAAAATTGCTAAAAATAAAATCTGGACTAATAGAAATCCAATGATCTAAAAGGTAGGTAAAAGTAAAGAGATTTAAAATGTCTGTGGAAATTTTATAAAGAAAAGAAGTCAAAATAGATGTGTAGGGTTTTCAGTTCCACGTCATTTAGGTTTCAATGTTTTTTCAGTTTTGTTTTAATATATTTTATGGGGCTTGTTTTCGTTGGTCCTTTAATGGCATATTAAGAGATTGTGACAAACTTTATTGCCTTCTGGCTTTGGGGTATTCATTTTTTTTCATTGTCTTCATCTATTGCACTTAGTTGACAACCATGACCCACCTCTTGGTGTCTACTTGCAATATATTTCTCTCACTGGGGAAAAAAAAACCTTTCAGGATGTTACAAACATAGCCTCCTTATTAGTGGACAAGGAAAGCAAATCACTGAATTGATCTTGAAAGGTTGCACAACACCATTTGTATAATCAAGACTCGCTTCATACCTTATTTGACATGTAACTCTAAGAATTATTTGAACTCATTAAGTCTCAATGATAAGTTGGCCTTCATACTGTAAGTCCAGGGTTCAATTTGACTTTCTGCACAAGCCTATATTCTGAACCATACTTCCCCTAAATGATCTTGTGACATAGTCCATCCCAACCCATACCTTATCTCAAGCCATTTCACGAAAAGACTTTGTTCATAAAAGTAAGTATGATCCCCCCCCCCCCCAAACCCCATATATTCTCTTGGTTTATATGTTGAACATTTTCTTGCTAGCTAGAATACCCAAAAAAAAAAAACATACAGTAGACTAGTAGAGGGAGAAGTGTTGAAGTGTCAAAGTTAACCTGCCTTCTTTCATGATACGATAGTCTTCAGCCTCCCATTCTTCTCACCCTTCATGAGACTAGAATCCACGTCTTTGCTTTTGAAAGTTTGCTTCCCCAAGGCAAACCAAATAAGTAAATGCCAAAAACCCTAGGTTTTCATCAAGACAATCCACAAGGCAAATTTTTGTACTAGTCAAACTAGGACAATGATGTCAAAGATTTTGCAAAAGGCTCAATGCTTTCTATTGAGAGTTTTCTTTTATTATATAGAATCATACAAGAATATGACAAGCATGATTTAATGAGGTTGGCAAGCATAAATCAATCATTTTATAATAATCCAAATAGGGCTATAATCCTAGTAATTATACAATCAATAAATTGAGGGAATAATTACACAACTACAATAATTAGTGCATAAATTATGGCCCATTGACATCTCCCTTCAATTGATGTTGGTCTATCAAAAAGCACCAATTTGCTTATAAAAAAATGGAGTTATTGGTCATTGCCTTGCTAAGCACATAAGTAATCCAAAGATTGATGGAAAAATGCGAAAGAGTAATGAGTATCCATTCCTTCCCAAATATAATGACAATCTATTGCTCTATGCTTGGTGCATCCATAATAAATAGGATTAGTAACAAACTAAATGACACTAAATGTTGTCATCATGGAGAGACGGTGGTGTAGGCTTGAGAGAAACCAAGCTCCATCTTTGTACAAGCAGCATAGATTGTATGGTATTCGGACTTATTAGAACATTTAGAGACACGATCATGCTTTTTACTTCTTTTAGAATATTAAGGAGTCGCCTAGAAATGTGCATCAACCTGCAACGAAAGGAGTATCTAAACACCCTAGTCAATCGTTAT
The DNA here is from genome assembly GCA_025585075.1 of Nepenthes mirabilis. Lineage (NCBI taxonomy): Eukaryota > Viridiplantae > Streptophyta > Magnoliopsida > Caryophyllales > Nepenthaceae > Nepenthes > Nepenthes mirabilis. The sequence continues at coordinate 27,578 of JAODPA010098707.1, forward strand.
CGCTGAAAGCAAGGAGGATATGAGAGCCAATAAGAACGATCAAGGGGGAATCCTTTGAGATAACGAATAATACAATGGAAAATAACCCAACGAAGATGTCACAAAAAGTGCATAAATTCACTAACACGTTGGACTGCAAAAGAAATATCAAATCCTATAACTGTCAAGTAGTTTAAACTGCCTACTAATTAGTGATTCAAAGTAGGATCACAACGATCTCCCTCATCACATTGGTACCTCACATTGACCACCAAAAGAATATCTACTAAACATAAATATTGAAAACTGACCAAAGCATTAATTGTTCAGCGTATTTAAGAACATACCCAAAGGATTAGTAGGGAGATCCAGTCCTAAAAATTACGTAAGAGGACTAAGGTCCTTGCAATAACAATATCATAAACATAAACAAGTAATAAGTTATGACCTACGGGTGTCTTGCATAAAAATAGAGAATCATATTGCTTTGTACAAAGGAGAAGCAAAGCAAAGTAGACCAAAACTTTTTAAACCTTGTCCGAGGAGCTTGTTTTAAATTTTAGAGAGACTTGGTCAATCAACAACACACATATGATGTAGAAGAGGATATCAAGTTAGGTGAAGGTGTCATGTAAATTTCCTACTTAAGATCATAGTGGAGAAAAGCATTCTTAACATCCATTTAGTGGAGTGGCTTGCCTTAGGAGACAACAATAGAAAGTACAAACCATACAGTATTCATTTCATCCATTGGAGCATATGTCTCCTAATAGTCCACTCATAGTCCTGCTTGTTACCAAGAGCAACTAGTCGAACTTTATAATGATCCAAGGTTCCTTCATAATGGAGTTTGATGGAGTAGACTCATTTACAGCCAATAACGTTAACATTAGCAATATCCTATGTATGATTTTCTAGAAGTGCCCGAAGTTCCTCATCTACTGCTTTCCTCCAACGATCATGTTTAATAGCTTTAGAATAACATAATGGAGTAGAAATAGATAATCAAATAACATTAAATCCATAAAAATCAAAAGAACGGGACACTTGGGTGGATTGGCGAGGACCATTGTTAGGAATCATATCTAGGCCAAAAGATACGGTCATAGAAGCTTCATATCGCACAACAACCTATTAAGGTAGAGCTTTCTCAGATGTAGGTGCAACCTCAACAAGGGCCATTGTTGGTTGATGTCGTGTATACATCAATCCAGGTTTAAACCGCACAGAAGAATGAGTTAAGATTTTAAAGTTATGAATGACCTTACGTTCAGATAATGAATCAACATGTGAGGGAAATAAATATTAGTTTTCATAAAAGACAACATTATAAAAGGTTCAAAAATGACGAGAGTTTGGATCATAGTAAGCATAGCCCGTGTTAAATACTATAACCCATAAAAGCACATTTACCATATTGAGAAGAAAGTTCATGGCATTCACGTGAAAATAGATGAACAAAACAAACTCACACAAAAGTATGCATATCAAGATAGCAAGGGAATTGATGAAAAAGTCGATAATAAGGAAAGTCAATATTGAAGATCTGAGTTGGAAGTCTATTAATTAAATAGATTGTCATGGACAAAGCATTAACCCAAAACTTAGATGCTATAGAGGACTTATGTAATAAGGCATGAGTAACATCCAAAAGAGGTTGATTCTTTCATTCGCCCATGCCATTTTGTTGTGGTATATAAGGACAGGATCATTACAAGACAATTCCTTTTTGACATAGGAAGGCATGAAAATCAGGAGACATATAAACTTCACTCGAGCCAAATCGAATACTTTTACATGTATAAAATTAACTCTCAATGTATGCTACAAAGTGTCTCAAAAAGAGTGTCTTAAAAAGAAAATAAATCCTGATATACCGCCTGTCATCATCATCGAAAGTCACAAAGCACTTACACTAAGCATAAGAGATAAATGGTGTAATACACCAGACATCAAGCATAGCAATCAAACAAGTAGAAATAACTGTTGAGTTCTATAGTGGCAATTTATGCACAAAATTAAAACATTTTGTAGCAAGACGACAAGGGGAGGAAAAAGGAAGTGTCTCATTCTTACTTAATTTGCATGCATACTGTAGAGCAATCAAATGACATATGAGAAGTAGAAAATTGATCTTTATTTCCTAACAAATCAAAGCTTAGTAAATGGGAAAACACAACACAATTAGGATAACCGACCATTGTTCCATATGGTACTCTTGCTGTTAACAAGCATACAAGCCAATTAAAAAGAACTAGGAATTCAAAAATGTAGCCAGAATAATCTTTTAACTTTAGGCCCCTATGTAAATATTTTTCCTTATACCTGATCTTACACAAGACAACAAATAAGAAACAAACATCACAGTTGTTATCAATTAACTATCCTATTGAGATAAAATTAGTAGAAAATCCATGTGATAAAAAATATTATTGTCAGATGAATTAACATCACTGACAGCATTGATAGGCCAATAACTTCCATTCACAATTTGAATATGAGATAAGCCATGATACTGTGGAACATTTTGTAGGGCATCTATGAACTAGTCATATGATTTGATGCACCAATCAACAAGCCTAAGCGTTTAGAGGGGTAGTACCATTACCTTGAAGCCCCAATCTTGAGGCCCCAATGTTGAAAAGATAGAGATAATCATTTATTATATCATTTCTCATGTGGGGATGCCGCTGTAGTTTAAGGGGCAGCGACATTTGCGAGATAGGCATTACCTGCCGATGTTGAGGAATTAGGAAGCATAGACACTCTTTCGGACTCAAAGGGTCGGTATCCAACACGTATCAGACACCAACACACCCCAAACATGTTGGAACACATGTCAGACACGCTCTAACAGGTGTTAATTTATTTTTTTTGTCTGACATATTTCGGACACGTTCCGACACGTTTTGGACATATTCCGAGCACGTTTCGAACAAACTCCGGACACATCTCGACACGTTTTAGACACATTCCAAATACATCCCAATACATTTTGGAAACGTTGAATAATTTTATAACTTTTTAAAAATTGTGAGCCATTTTATAAATTGTAAAAATATGGGCTATTTTATAATTTTAAAAATTTAAAGTCGTACCTTTGTTTCATTTTTGTCAATAGTCTGCACTCCTTAGTATTATCTCACAATCAAGAGAGACTCCTTTTGTACTGGACGACACTTTCTTTCACCAAATTTTCATAGGACACAAAGTCATGACTCGAGAAAAAAAAGATGAATACGGAGGTAAGGCAAATGAATGTGATAACACAGCTGATCTTTCGTAGAATAATAATTTAATTTCTTCATCACAAATGAAGGCAATAACTCACAAATTTAGTATAAAAAGTAGTGTTTATCAATTAAAAAAATTATAAGCCATAATTTTAGTTTATATGTTCCCAACGTGTTGTATCCTTAATTTTTAAAAAATAGCATATCAACGTGTCGATATCATATCGTGTCCATATCCTGTGTTGATATCCATGCTTCATAGTTGAAGAGTTGGACATTCATTAATAATGGGCATGGCTTCTTGCAATAATTACAAGGATTCTCTACAAAATTAACATCAATATGCACAAAGTCCTTGTAGTTGAAACATTAGACTTTACGCATATCCTAGCCCTTCCATTTTCCTTGAGCTACATATGCAACCGTGTTGGCATTAGAGAGCATCCCATCTTGCTGAAATGTGGCTAGTGTGAGAAGTTATTCTTCACTAAGTGATTCTCCATAACAAATATCCAAGGACAGAAAAGGGTTTTAAGTCATTAAATTGGAACCAATGGTTTTAAAACAAGGATGCAACTGCATCACAATTGATTCCCCTGACTTTGGTCATGAACATCCTAAATGACATATAGAGATTCATCAAGTGCTTTTGCATAAACAATATATGAAAATTCAGCCCACAAGTTTTGAAAACCCGAAGAGTTCATTTTGAATGGAGAGATTGCCTTGAGAGTAAGCGGCAATCTCATTTTTAAGTTGAAGGTGACGTGCATATTGTCTTGATTGTAAACCTAATTTAAATATTTCCACATTGTTTTAGCAATCTTATATGGCCTCAATAGAATCAATTGATCCGAAAATCCAGGTCATAACCTGGCCATCATTAACCATCTATAAGGCTGACCTTGCAGGTTCTGTAGGAACTAGACACTTCCATCTATGTGACCTTTGAGTTCCTCTCTAATTACAAATAAAGCAAATCGAAATTTCAAGACAGTGTAATTTTTTCTAGTAAAATGTATCCTAAAAATTTGAACTGGTGAACGATATTATAAAAAAAAATAATAACCTAAATTAAGTCTTGTAACCAGGATGATGACACTTCTTTATAAATTAATGTGCAGTCTTTTTCAAACCAAAGAAGTATATTTATATTCTTCTAACAAGGAAGGCTGAAATTCAACTACAGTATATGATGGATGGCATAGCCAACAAAGAAAAGAGCTACAAAATTTAAAAGAAGGGGGGGGGGGCGCGCTCTGCCGCAAGAAAGCTGTATATAAAACAGAGAATTAGACCCTAACAACTATAAAGATCCTGTAGATTAGCGTCCCATGAAATAATAAAACATCTATCGTAAGTCGCTCAATTTAGCCCAGGTTTCAAACATACAAGGTTTAAGAGAAGTTTGTTTTCACAGCCTGCAGAGAATTCCTTCCAAAGTTCATCTATCCCTCTCTTCGCAGACACTCCTCCATATAACCTAGACGACCAACCACAAAAATCTCTATTAACATTATTTTCTGCCAACCTGGTCTTCTAAGCAAAAGATACCTGTGTCATAGAGAGTGGCTATAGCAGTATACCCATGTCAGACCATTTAAGAATAAGCAAGTAATTAGGTGATTCCTTATACTTAGTTGTTGGGGAAACAGAATACATCTTCCCCAAAAAGTTCACAGTAAGGATCTTATCCAGAACTGCTGCCCATGTGAAAAATTTTTGAAAATTTTCACCTTTCAAAGAAAGTCGCTTTAGAAACCTCACATTTAGTGGCCTGTTGGGGTTTGGAGGAAGCATTAAAAACCTTTTCTGGTAATGCTTGAAACTGCATAACTGAAGAACAGGAACACACCTCATACCCCCAGGAAAAATATACTTGATTTAACTAAAATCTGCACCACCCAACTAGCCTTGACAAAAAACTATAGAAATAAAAATAAAAAAGAGCAAGAAACAGGCTAACTTTTGTAATATAGTCTATGAACTGCCTTGTACACTACGGAATGATGAATTTGTGGACCATTTTTATTTAATGTTGAGAAACTCTATCAAAAATTAAAGGAAAAATGAGAAGCTACGTAATGAGAGTGAATGTCCCTGAAAAGTTCCAGACAAGGCTGATGGATTACTAAAGATTATCCAAAACCCCGAGAAAATTATATTTGTATGTACACCTTCTAAGCATTGACTCTACTTTTTGTGGCTATCCATCCTCATGGCAATACACTCAAGTGAAGCATGTCAAGTTCTCAACAATTAAACAAACACTATAATTATTTTACAGAAAAGTTGGATGTAGCAAAACAAACACAAATAAGCTTGGCAGTTAAAAAACAAACCTCTTCACCAAAAGACCAAGGTTCATGGTCAATCGTATCAGTTTCAGAATGGCCACGGCAAAAGGGAAACATAGCACCAATTCCCATCCATCTTCCAAATAGCTTGGGTGTTGCATTACCAGCAAATCCACCAATATCAGGCCCTGAAAGAGGCTGCCCACTAAGGCCCTGGCCACAAAGTAAAAGCACAAAAAAAATTACATCAGATTTCTATTTTTCAGGCATCTTACACAAAAAAGATTATCAGATACACCAAAGCAACAGAGTGCATAAATTCACCCACATAAAAGAGATGAAAATCAGAAGATTTGTAATCCTGTTCAAAGTTTAACCCCAGTGTCACTTCATATTAATAGAAGGACGATGACGAAAGGTATAGAAGGTGAGGGAAGGAAAGAAAGGATGAAGTTTTCCTTAGAAGGTCGTTCCAGAACCCAGTGCTCACCTGAAATCAAGGTCAATGGAGTAGAAACACCAGGAATTATCCTTGCATGGCAGACACTAAAGATTACCTTACATGGTAAGGAAGCAAAAGGAAATAGTTACTTAAATTGCTAGACTATACAGAACTAAAAGGCAATTTGCATACATAGTTATACTAGCCTGCAAAGAGAAAAAAGAAAGGGATGTCGTGAGAAAGGGTATCATGAAGAGAAAAGGAAAAAACAAGAAAGCATTAGCAACGCAAACTCAATAAGAATATTCATGACATTAATATTTAAACCTCTGGGAGTCATTTTCCAAGTGGATAAGATAGCCTGACCTATAATACACAAAGATCTATTACATAAGTCATATACGTCAAATGGTTTGCATACCCTCAATTAGGAGTTCCCTTCTCAGTTCTCACTAAGTAGAAACTTTCTTCCCTAATTATAACGTACTACAATAATTACCTTCCTGATTTACAACCTAATTATAATCAATCATAATTAATTGCCATCTATCAAAATTATCTAATAAAGAAAGTATATACAATATATGGAACTGAATGCTGCTAATATCTCCCTCAAATTGATGTTAGCCAATCAAAAGCTTCAATTTATCAATCATGAATTAATGTCATCATCACAATAAAGCCTTGGTAAAAACATCTACCATTTGAAGATGAGTAGAGGTGAGAAAAAGTGAGAACATGTTGGTTAAACCCTTGATGAATATAATGATAATCTACTTCAATATATTTTGTGTGATCATAAAAAACTAAATTAGTGACAATCTAGATAACACTGGTATTATCAGTGTGAAGGGTATAGGATTACGCTACAGAATGCCAAGTTCTCCCAGCAAGCCCATCAACCAGACAATCTCCTTATAAACTAAAGACACAGCACAGTAGACTCAGTAGAGGACTTCGATGACTAATCTTGTTTCTTACTCTTCCTACAAATAAGAGCATTACTAACAAGTATGTACCAGCTAGTAATAGAATAACGAGTATTCGCACAATCAACACTATTAGTGTCACTAAATCCCATTAATTTAACAGAATTCTTTATCAGAAAGAATAATCCTTGACCAAAAATATTCTTTAGATGATGAACATTACATCTCAATGTTACCAAGTGTGTGCCACAGAGTGCTTGTATAAGCTAACTCACCTACTAGACTACCAAAAAGGTATTGTGATACGGACATCGAAGACAAATATTCATTTTTATTTGCCTTCTAAATATGAAGATTCACTTTTTGTCTTCCAAATTAGTTGTGATTTTATTTTTATTTATTTGTCTTCCAAATATTCTTATTTTTAGTAATAGATAATTTGTTACCAAATTATCGTNAACAACAAAAAAAATCCCCACAGCAAAATTCACCCTCCTAACAACTTATTAGCACTACAATTATTTCTTCAATATACATCCTTCTAAATCCTGCAACATTTTTATCCATAAAGAAACCTTCTTTCCTTCAAGCTGATAGGCATAAAAGGACATTTAGTACTCGGGCAGACCTTCTCCAGTAAAAGTATCCTGCTTCGATTCTCACCACCATCATTTCCTCCTACTCTCACCAATATCATCTCCGGTTCTCAACTTATGTACATCATATCTATCAAGCTTAAAAGACATAATAAATTATGATCATACCATTTTCATTAAAGCAAGATGACTGATATAATGGGATCAAAAACGTTTTCAACCCCTTACCAGTTGCAGTACCATAGAAATACTCATATGAAGGTGTTCCCAGGTTGAAAGGTTGTCACCAGTCCATGTTGCAGCATATCTTTGGCTACCTATAAATCCAGCTCGAGTAAGAACAAAAGGGCGTTTATTTTCCTCAGATAATCTCATGCCTTCATTTGTAGATCTTGCCATCAGATTGCCATACACCTAAATAGGAAAGAAATCAAGATGAGCAACCCAAATCTAGGATCATGAAATAGGAGGAAAGGGGAGCATCAAGAGAAATGATACATTGTGGTAGAACGAGTGATTTTGGCAGCCACCAAGCTCAGGATCACCAAAGTGAATGTTGTTTTCAGGCATTGTCTTTGTCACAACCTGAAAAACAATCATCAGAACCCAAACCAACATAGGAAGGAAGAAATACCAGAAATCAACCAAAAGGCAGCCTTATCTGCACCTTAAAAATAGATGGTTCGTTCATATCATTCCATATACCATCAACACCATTAGAAAGAAAATCCTTCACTAAACTGGCCCACCATGAGCGAGTTTTTGATTGTGTAAAATCAGGAAACACACATGGCCCAGGCCATACATCCCCTGCAGAAGGATAACAAGCAATATTATGGTTTACAATACCCATGTCCCATAGTTGAACCAGAACAATATCTAACAGCAACAGCTTATAAGAAAAGATGGATTGACTTGTCTACCAACCCAGTAAACATCTCCACTCGATATTTCAGCCAACTTTACAGATAGAATTCAGAAAATCCACATAGATTTCCTTTAGGAGGGGAACACAGCAGACTCATGCCTTACACAGGACCGACTGGGACAGAGTTTTTAGATCAAAAGAAAGTGCAGCATTGTTATTTGTCACTCCAAGCATTAAATAGGGATCTCCCTGCGCAATAGCCTTGAGATTTTCCGAGAAGACCAAGTGATTAGGGCTGCCTTAGAATGGATGGATAACAAGACAGGTTCTTGCACACATAGGGTTAGAAGTGCAAAGCCAGTCATTAGAGCATGCTATAGTCCTCCATTTTATTGACATCTCAGTGGGTGGAGGCACCGAGCTGGTTGGTTTGGCCTAGTATGTAGCTCTATTTTTTTTCCTTTTACTTGGCAAGAGGAAGATATTCGTTAAGCGATGTGCTAAGAAAGAGATGTGACCAAAATAAGAGGCTAGAGAGTCTGTCTAGGAGAAATATGATGGTTCTTTGCCTCCCATCCTTATCCTTGAAGTTCTTAAATGTTGCATCAACTTCATAGGCCCTTCCCCTACCTCATTTGGATTTCAGTATATACTGATGGGAGTGGACTATGTGTCCAGTTAGGTTGAGGCCATTACTAGTAGTAATGATCATCGGGTTGTCATAAAGCTCCTTCGGGAAAATATTCTATTCCAGTTTGGCATGCCTCAGGCTATTATTAGCAATCAGGATAAGCATTTTTGTATCAGTTGTTTCTTCCTTGATGATGAATGGCATTGTTTATAAAGTGGCTACCCCCTATCACCTTCATATCAGGGACAAGTTAGTAATAGGGAGATTAAGTGAATTCATCAAAGTACTATTACCCCAACAGGACAAATTGGTCTTTCCAGCTAATAGATGCCTTACGGGCCTATCACATGGCATACAAGACAATTTTGGAAATGTCTCTTCTTATCAACTAGTCTCTGAGAAGTCTTGTCATCTTCCGGTCAAAACCGGCATTAAAGCATACCAGGTCTCCGACAAATGAATCAAAATTTAGAGGATGCCAGAATTCACATAAAGTTATAGTTGTGCAAGCTTAACAAGCATAGAAACAATTCCTTCAAAAATGCTGAAATAGCCAAATTGAAACTTAATGAACTGCATGACCTACACATTAGAAGAAAAACTACCTATCTTGGTCAAAAGGTACTGTTATATAGTTCACACCTACATCACTTTCTGGATAAGCTAAAATCTTGATGGACAAGACCTCACATCATCATCGACATTTTTGACCATACCGAAATTGAAAATCCTAAGAATGGCAACCGCTTTAAGGTGAATGAGCAAAGGCTAAAAACCTTCCTAGAGACTTTTGTTTCAAGTGTGGAGTCCTTTGACTTGGCAAACCCAACCCAACCAAAGTGATTTTCTTGTATTCTATCTGGTAGTTATAAAATTTTTCTTCTTTACTGTCTACAGGATAGAGAATTTGGTCTTAAATCAACCCATTCCTTATTTTGCTGGCTATTCACAGCATGATTGACTGATTCAAGTTGGGGGAAGATATTATCTTCAATAGGCTGACCTATTTTCTCGTTTCAAGTTCTTGCAAATGATAATAATCATACGGTATGTGGAGCACACACATATATTCTCTCTTTACATCTATTTTTGCTGAATGTATTTACATTGAGGACTATGTTCAATTCAGGAAGGGAAGAGTGCCTTTTTCATATATATCTATTAAAAAATTTTGAAGAAAAATTCTTTGTAGGGAATTTTTAGTACATGACTTGAATACTAAGCTTCAAGAGTTGAAATTTTATGACCAATTAGATTTAAGAATTAACTTTATATAAATTTCATATAATTGTGATGCCTTATGGTTACATTTAGAGAGGAATCACCCCTTAATACATTTAGTCTCATCCCCTTCTATTTTGTGAAAATATCATGAACTATCACATCCTTGGAGTAGAGACTTAATACCTAAGTGAGTTTATTTAGACTAGTTTTCATTTGAGAGGGCATTTATGCTTACTCTTTCAATGATTATCATCAACATTATTCTTTTATTAACTGCATCATGATTGTTTTAAACTTATTATTCTCAACAATTAATCATCGTTAAAAAAGAATTACTAAGTTGACGCAAAAAGGTATTGTTATTCATATTGAGGATGACAAAAAGGGCATATCTTTAACTTTTAAGCATGACCTTATTTCATTCTTTGTTCAACTATCACTTGGAACAAATTTGAGCATATTATATGCAAACTTTAAAGTTCATGATTATATTTTCTTTGGTTTGCCCACAATAAAAATTAACCTAGACATGTTAAACACTTGTCCTATCCAAAGTGCCTTAAAATGCATTCACTATCCAGGAAAAAGGATAATAATGATGAATGGTGTGAAAAAGATGAAAAGGAAACACAAGTGAGAATTTTATTTTTACATGATCTAGTGATCCATAAAAAGGCACCTCAAAGTCTAGGAATTGGATATTCTTGTATTATTTCTCCTTGTATTTGACACTTCTATAGGAGGACAAAGGCTAAATAATTATTTTTTAAAGTAACGAAAATGAGAATAAAGGAAGAAAATGGTAAATGAAACCAAAGATGTCTTGTGGGAAGTTGTTTTTGAAAGTAGAAGAGGGAAGTATTTTAACACACCAAAGAGAGAGTAATTCTTTGCTTTCAATGCAATTTTTTTTTTTTTTTTTTGAAGAAAAATCCATATTTTTTGTAACTACAAACCCATAGCTTCATTACAACCATAAGACCCAAAAAGACCTTGATGTACACAACCCAAATGCATAAACTAATGATGCTCTCGCTTACTTGATTGGTCTTGAAGGTAAGCTGTCTTTCATGAAGTTAAGACAAGCTTTTATATCAATAGTATTTTTCGTTAGAGTTGTGTACTTTTTTTCCTTGTACTTACTCATGATTTTATGCTAATCCTAAGCTCAACCTATGAGTTCAACATATCTTTTGAGAGTTCATATCCGGAGAGGTTTGAAGTTGTGGTAAAAGATGGGATTGTGCATCATTGGATTTATTAGTTATGGATGAAATAAATCCACAGACACACATGAACTATATCAATGATCAAATTAATATATACCAACACATAAAATATTTAAAGTTGGTAGCTTGAATTAGATTTTCATCCGACCGACACTTCTACATATATTTAAAGATTCCTATAGATGTTTATTGGTATCATTGCTGGAAACATTCACAAGACTTTTCTTGTCCAGTAGAACCACTTAATAAAATTATATTTCTAACCCTTTTAAATAATATTTATTTATTATTTATCTCCTTTTAAATAATATTTATTTGTATAATTTGATCAATAATATTGGTCTTACAACTTTTAGGAATCAAAGCCTAAAATGTAGGAATTTTAATCCACAAAGAAGGAGATAGACCCAAGACACATCAATGATCCATATCCAAGAAAAATGAGCCAATTATGGTGGCTCCATCTCCCAAGATGGATTGGTCGGATAATAGTTTGTTTGTTTAGTTAAATGTCAGATAATAGTTTGATTAGGATTGGTCAATGATGTTAATTTTAGTTTTAGTATTTAGATAATTCTATTATATCACAGTTATAAGTTACTAACACCTTTAATTAGTAGTCCTTTTAATCGGTTTAGTTGTTTGAATCTTTATTTACCTACATTTTATTTCCCATAAGATTTCGAGTTAAACTAGATTAATTGATTCCCATCATCCCACGACTTCAACATTTTCATTATCTTTTCTTTCCAGATTATGAAGTTGTCACAAAATTAGTTTTGTAAGTATTTCAAATTCCCTATGGATTCAACAACTCGACTAACCAAATAAAATTACCTTAAACCCTCATGTATTTGTGAGATTAAACCAAACAATTTTTGGGCTCAATCTATGGCACTACACAAGATGCCCCTAGACAAGCTAGTAATTGGCAAGTAGGTTCAGATCTCTCTAGAAACTCCTTATGCTAGTATACAAATTTTTAAACTAGCATAGCATAGAGCTCTCATCCTTTGCACCTTTTAATGTTCTAAATGTTTTAGTTAATTAAAATATTAACCTATTGAAATTCAAAACGTTAGGGGGTTCATAGCCTACATAGAACCTCCAGTATGATATTAAGCACTGATTGAGACCAATAGCATAGAGGTTATACCAACAAAAGGTCTGCCATCTGCAGCTCGAACCCAGACGTCTCTTTTAGAGCCACTGTCATAAACAAAATACCCCTCTTCATGTTTGATCCCCGGGTCAAGCATCCATATTGCTTTGAAACCATTAAGATGAATATCTTCCACCAGAGATTTTGGATCTGGAAAACGCTCCTAATCAAAAAATAAAATAAGTAATAGAACAGTGCATAGTCAATATCAATGTTGCAACTTTGAGGAATGATTTCCAAATGATGGATTTATATCTCACAGGCAAATCTATGGTAAAGAATTGCATAAAATTAGACTAGCAATGAATGCATGTTTATTAATTGCACGACACACGCAAAAGGTAAATAAAGCATATTTTGTCTTGGTAAATGTTTTTGGAATCTAGGAAAGGAACACTTTTATGGCAACAATATTTATAAGAACAATGCATATTCAGCAAAAATCATTACTCTAAACTTACTAAACGAAAGTAGAAAATAAGCATCTCAAAGGTGGTTTTAAAATAAAATCCAAAGCCAATTCAAACAGTATAACATAAAAAGTTGCATGTGCTTAATTACACAAACATATATATATATACATAACATAAATGTATATGTATATAACGATGACTACAATAACAAGCATGCTCCTATAATATAGCTTTTCCTTTCTTATTTCAGGTATTTCTGAAGTTAAAGAGTTATAATAGCAGATGTTATGTTGTGCAACATTACGACCATTTCTACCATTGCAGTGAATTCTTGGGGAAGATTAGCCTGTTATCCTAAAAAAAACTTTTATCAATTAAGCGATGTCCTTCCACTCAACACTGTCGAATCACTAGGGCCAACTTTCATCCATGCTCGACAGGTGGATCTTACAGTTAAGCTCTTTTCTACCCTTGCACTTGAGGACCAATCTCTATCAAGCCTAAGAAAATCTTTGTACACCTCCGTTATCTTTTAGGAAGCCTATGTACCATAAAAACTATCTACATAAGATTGTCTCTTAGGCTATCGATCCTAACACAAAGTTAGAATTTTTACTCTTTCAAAGTGGTATCTCACTGATGGCAGGGGACCTTCATTGCCCTCCACTTAAGCTACACATGAAAGCCCCAAAGTTAATCCCAAGGAATAATAAAGCTTGATAGGATCTTTCTGTGTAGGTTAATGGGAAAATGAACAAAAGAAAATCCATTGGGGCCAATTCAAGTAACACAACTAAAATTGGCCCACTACAATAGGGTCCCACATAATGGAGGCCCAAGAGTAAGAGCTGACATTTAGACTTCAATGCCTAAAACAATGCAGCAGTGTTTCATAAAAGGTCATGAAGACTAGGCCTTTGATTGTCTAGAGCTTAATGGAACACGGAGTAGGTAGCTATCAATGTAATGGTTTCTTCAATATACACAAAGCATATGAGCTGCTTAGGGAGCATGCTGTTGGAAGCATGGATGGCAGAAGGAAACTCTGAAACAATCATACTTTTATGCTCAAGTCAATGCTTCCTGATTAACTGTTAGTAATGACAAACTCGCAACATGGATAGTTATTGGAGATAGAAGACGGTCCTTGTGTGGAGATGCAGAGGAGAGCACTAATCACCTTTATTTTGGTTGAGTTTTTATTAGGCAGGTCTGGAAATATAATCCTCTGCACTACTGAATAATAGGCACCCAACAGGGATCCTACAAGATTGTGTGAGCAGAACAGGTGATGGCATAGGCATTCAATAAGAGGTAGAAGGAAGCAAATAAGAAACTCCTTGCAGCTGCATATGTTAGTTGGATTACAAGGAATCCTAAGGAGTTTCACGACTCCTCATTTAAAGGAGTTGGATATATAGCTTAGTTGTGTGTATATATTTGATGTAAACTCTGGCATGCCGAGAAGAAAGGACAAAATTAGGACGGAACGGATACATATCAAATTAAAGATATTAAGCATAGCCATTTTTTTCTTGCAGATAATACATTTTGATTGAGTTATTGATAAGGGCAAAATGAAGAAAGCAAGACAGATCAAAAATCCTTCTTTCGATGATGGAAAATACAAGGTACTTCATTGCTTAGTTTGACTTGTATAGAGCTTGAACAATTTATACAATCTACAACGCACTAGAGCGTCCTTGTTGATAATCATTTACTCCGACAACGTATAGGGCTCCTTAGACAATTTGATATCTCATACCAAGTAAATCTTTAACCATTCCCCTTTTTACTAAAACTACAAAATGTCCTCGAGGATTTCAACCAATACCATCTATATAGGTAGTGATTTCAAATCCAGAGATAAATCGTATCATCGTTAACTTCATTAAGGAAGAAATTGGTTTTTCAAGATGAATGCGGAAAAGTACCAAGCATTAACAACAGGTTTCGTTCAATCTTAAAAACGGAATAAAGAAAGCAATATGCTAATTTATTTTTATCACAAATAATGAAAGTAATTAAGAGGCCCTTCAAAACTCATGGTGTTGGTAAATTTCCAGTCATACCAAAAAAATCAACTTAGTGAAGTATTCAATAGTCGCAATAGAAAATATACAATGATATTGAACAAATTATTTAAAATTTCAAGATATATTATGATGCTAGCTTGACGAAATATTGTCATGACATTGATCATTTATTATAAACGTTGTATTGATATAAATGTTTCTATTTGTTAAAAAAAAAAAAAACCTAGGCTACTTTTGAAAAATATTGAAAAATCTTAAAAGATGTACACAATTTGATACACACCAAAACACAAAAGACTCAGGCCTCATGACCTAAGCCAATTAAAATACAACTTGCCTACAAGTTGTACAAAAGACTACAAAATTTCATTACAACCTTTACAAATATGATAGATAAATATGTGATAATGAAGTTGCACAAAAGACTACAAAATTTCATTACGACTTTAACAATATGACGGATAAATCTATGATAATGTGAGATAATTTGCAATCTTTCACAATATTATCTAATTCATAGACTATTTCAATGCCGCATCATTTCGCATTGAAATAGACTTTGATAAGGTCATATGAAATTTTGTGATATTGTGATCCTTGGGTTTGGTTACTTTCCTCACCGTTCTAATTTTATGTTTTTCCATGAGAGTTGAATAAAGTGGCTGATTCAACTACTTTGATTAGAAGGAAGAACGTGTTTTATGTTGAATTAAGAGGGATATAAACATGGAAATGAGGGGAATGGTGATCAATAAATGAGAATAGGAAGAAAACAGAAACATAAAGAACAATCGTGTCTACTCTGAACATGAAGTTTGTATTTCATTATTCAACATGCTGTTGACATCAAATTTAGCCCTTTATATAGGCTGGCTAACAAATAAAAAGCCTTCACCGAATTCTACAACTCATAGTAGAAAGATATAATGGCAAGAATAGATAGCAAAGAAAAAAAATGAATAAAGAGGGAAAAAAGGCAACAGAATAACAAAATTTCAGTAGTAAAAGTTTCTATTATAGGTCAGCTAAACCACTCATGACTCAATCTTCTGGTTTGACCACTTAGACTGTCTTCACAACTTGAGTATTTTGCCTTAAAATAGTTCATGACAGAGGGCAATTTGGTTTCAGTTAGGTATTGTGCCAGGAGAAGCTCTATTTGGACTTGAGCCTCCACTTTATATGTCCGTGGACCAGATTAGGCATGATCTAGGGCGTGGTTCAGGTTGCTAGAGTCACCTATGGGATGCAATATATTATTGATGGGGGTATTATGTTGGCTGTTTTATGGTGGTGGTGGTAACGTGGTCGTAATACTGGTTGGTGACAGTGGTTAGTCACAGAAGAGTAGCTGAGATGGGTTTCTTAAGTGGTTAGCATTCCAAAATATGTTCTAATGCACCACCCTTGGTTCACAAAAATAGAATAAAAGGTGGTCAAGTATATCAAGCTTCCCGAATTTCATGCTTTCGGGATGGATGGTACATTAAATACATCCTACCTTTGCATTCACCAAAGTAGCTCCTATAGTTTAAACTTGTGACCTTTACAGTGGAGCAACAAATTTGATGCACCAAGGCTCATCCTCAGTGGCAAGAAGAGAATTACAGAAAACAAAAAAAGAGAAGTTGTGCAGGCAATGAGAAAGCCCTGGATTCTTGCTGCCATAATGGCCTGAGTGATGGTAGATGAAGTGAAGCTTGAGTGATGGTAGATGAAGTGAAGTTTGATACCAAATTGCTATATACAACGGTTTGAGAACCACTGTTAGAACAGATAATGAAGCACGCAAAAATATGATTGAGTGCTAGCTTATGAATCTTGCATATGAAAAAAAAAATGACATCTTGGTTGATAATACTTTGCAAAGAAAAGGAATTATTTATTAGCAGGATCAAAGGAATGTCCTAAAAAGTCAAAAATCTTACTAGATGCATGATGGTATCACATAAGTACTTCACTAAGCAAGCAACTAAGGTAAAACAGCGCATCGACCTGTATTAGAAATTGGATTTTCAAGGAAATAGAACAATAGCACTATTATTCCCAACCCTTGCTGGAGTATCATTGAGCCCACAGGGATCTATGATTAACTAGCCAACAATGCGAGTTGGTGCAGCTGCTGTCACATCTGCCTTCCCTAGATCTGCAATGTAGGAGCGTCCTCCATGGAGGAATCTTTCTATTTTTTTTTATCATTCATTCAATGTTTGTAAAACCTTCCTTCCATGCCTTTCACTTAAAATTTAAGAATACTAATACTTATTCTAGGGAGAGTAAAAGTGATAAGCACTTCACCTCTAAAGCTATAAATTTTGTCGTCCACAGAAATTAGATATAACCTTAACACAAGAAATCATACATGAAGATGTAGCACATACTGAAGCAACTCAAGAGAACATACTCTGTCGAAAGTGAAGCAACGAAAACCATCCATATAGTCTATGTCCATCCAAATGGCATCACATGGTATACCCTTTTCCCTAAATGTCCTAGCAACCTGCATTATCGGAAAGAATAGAAAGTGAAAGTCTATGAAACAGGAGATTGACATTATATAAATTTTTGAGCCAAAAACAATAGCCAACACTTCCAGTAACAACAAGAATCACTGAGCCACAATCGAACACACAGGCCAAAACCACAACAGGATATAATAGCTATTCATAACAAACATAGATTCACATAGAATAAGAAAAGGAAAATGTGGAAGCTAGCATATTTCATTTTAGACACTCCATTAACACATGAGAACTTAATCCATGCAACATTCAGAGGCAGGGACAACTAACAAGGATATTATTAGCTGGCAGGGTGTCTGTTTCAAAAGGAAAAGTTTATACCAACCTCAATAACGCGTTTATCAGAAGCATAGCTCCATCGACACTGATGATAGCCCAACGACCACTTTGGGGGCATAAATACTGTTCCTGTGGGACAATTATGATCCCAAAACATCATAATTTAACAACATTTGGGACATATAAGAGGGAGGGGGAAGAGAGAGAAGGAGAGAGAGAGACAGAGAGGAGATTCTAAGAATATAACTCTGAGCTTTGTAGTATGACCAACAATAAACTTCCCATAAGTTCATCCACATCTCAATACTTTTAAAAAATGTGGGGCAGAAAATGCAAATTTGGTCTATGACGGGAAAATGTATATAAATTTACAAGCTTACTTCACGTAAGCAGAAATATTGCATACAACTATCCGCTTCTATGCGGTCAAAGGAAATAGAACGCAAATCAATTTAAATAGCTTATCCAGAGAAACAAATCAGCTGGCATATTAAGATCAAACACCTCATTACATCATACAAACAAATGGACAAAATGGATTCTAGCTCTAGCAGCAAATTGTTTAAAAAGGATGGTCAATTGCACGACTCTTCTGACATTGTGACCTTTAGGGAGGATCATATATACAGCCTTAACTCTACATTACAGAGAGACTGCTTCTACAGTTTGAACCTATTATCTCCCAGTTACAATAACGACGTCTCATTGTGCCCAAGCTCACCCTAGAAAAGGCTCACCACTACACAATTCACCTGCATTTCAGGGTCTGAGGAGCATCAACATGTATGCGATCATGTCATTACATTGTCAAAGCGTTGCTCCGTGATTTATATTTGTAACTTCCATATCATAATTGGGCTACCTTAGCATTTAAATAGCATCACTTTTGAATGCTTTATCACAACTTGATAATTTGTTATTGTATGTTGAGATTTAGAAGAGATGTAAATATAATTGATCTTGAGAAAAGTGATATGGTTTCATTTAGATAGTAATATACTACATAAACTTATGAAATGTTTAAGGAGAAAGATTGAAATTAAATATCCATGCTATCTTGATCATCATTGTTATTGAATGTTCTGCATGAGAAATTGAAAGGAGGTACATATAAATACCAATGTAAAATAAAAAATACCCCAATATTTCTCTTTATTAAATTTGATCTTATTTTAGTATTGATTTCCATAGTGATTAGATATTTAATTATTTGGTAGATCAAATTATTATTCCCTAATTTTACTAAGCTATTTAGATAATATTAGAACAAGGCTAACTTTGATATTTAGTAAAAATTCAATATCTTAAAGTACAATACTAAATTTCTCACCATTATTACTTATTACGATATCATACATTTGCAAGTCAACACAAGAAGTTTTTGGCGCCATTTCTAGGGATTAAATGTACGTTGCTAACATCAATACCCCATTGTCTCAATATTAATCTACATTATTCATTACTTGCCATAACTTTGTTTTCTTGTGTTCCCTTTGTCTTGACTCTAGACAAAATTGGCTAGGATTATCTTTATAAGTGCCAACTCCTGCATATATTAGTTTATTGAATTCCTTTTGTCACTTTGATAAATTGCCATGAATTTTAGGTACTGTTTGTTATGCCTGATTACTTCAGTTTTGAATCCTTGTGCAGATTTAGTTTAAGAAAAACAAAAATAATCCAAAGGGCTGCTTAAGTTTGGCATCATCACTTACTCTTTACAGATCTGTTGTGTATTCATGAAGTTGCATATAAGATGGTCAAAAAGTTTGGAACTACTACTTGATCCCGAGATTGGGAGAACATATCGCCAATGCACCAAAGCAAAGCAATATATGGCCAATCAGATCCAAGAAGTGTGGAATCCTAGAGCTCTTCGGAACAATGCAGTCCCAAGTATTATGGCACTTCCCAAGCATAAGGAGACCGGCTATACTAGCTTACAATTTTGATTTTAAGCCATCCATAATTCAAATGATCCAAGCTGCGTCCAATTTAGTGGGATGCCAGATGGTGATCAAAATGCTCATATTTCTAGCTTCTCGGGATATATGATGCTTTCAAGCATAATAGAGTTTCAGATTATGCCAAGGCCTAGGGGTCGCTCACTTCACTACCACCGAGTTGTATCACTACATGCGAGGCATCGGCTTAAAATTTTCTAAACAAGTTCTTTCCCCCTTCGAGGACAGTAAAGTTCAGGAGTGGCATTACCACGCTTAATCAATTCGAAATGAAATCTTTATACAGACAGCAACACAATCTTTAGACTAAATCTCCAAAGGATAACAATAAGATTATAAAAATCACCCTTTAAATAGTTATATTTTTTTATATTAAAATGCTATACTCAATGAATGTTAAATATTGTTAAAAAAAAAGAGTTAAATTATTTTATATTTTACAATACCAACATTGGGGAAAGGGACAAAGGCTCTGTGATGCTTGATAGTGTCGTAGCACCCTTGAGTCACCACGGCTTGCCCAAATGGCTACAATTTCAAATCTTCCAAAACAGGCCTTGCAACAACATGAGAGCTATGATTGATGCAGCAATTGGAGAAGCACTTATTAATAAGACCCATGAAGAAGCATACGAGCTTTTAGAAGAGATGCCCTCAAACAACTATCAAAGGCCCTCAGAAAGAAATCAAGCAAAGAAGGCAATGGGAGTATCTGAACTTGAAACACTCACAGGACTTCAAGCCAAAGTTTCCGCTCTCTCAAAGCAAATGGAGTCCATGAAGGTGAATGCCATACATGCTCTGCATATGCCTTGTGAATGGTGTGTAGGAAATTGAATAGATTGCCTAGCGAGAAATCAGTTTGTCCATTCATTGAAAGAAAATGCTAACTATTTGTCCAACTTTCAAAGGCCCAAGGGCAACACAACCCATAAACAAGTACAATCCAAGATGAAGGAGTCATCCAAACTTCCCGTGGAATAACCAACAAGTAAGGCAACCATCTCAAGTACCTCCACAATAAGAAAAGATGAGAAATTTTGAGGAACTCATCACAATTAGCTACTTCCATGCCTTCATTATGGCAGAGGATAAAAGCTTTACGACAGAGTTAAAAACTAACTTCCAAAACCAAGGTGCTGACATTTGAAATTTAGAACACAAAATGGGAAACATCTATAATATGCCATCAAATCAGCCCTAAGGTATCCACATTGCAACAAATACGGTATTTCATGAGCACACAAGAGGTATATTGTTGTTTTGTTAATGACAAGCTTCAACATGACTTAATTCATGTTTGTCGTATAAAAAAATCAGCTTATAAATTCATGAAATCCTTAACTGGAATTCCAATTTCATACATTCGTAACAAACTGTGTTTGAACAAAATCTATACTCCAATTTGAGGGGAATTAAAATATAATTTATGGCATGTTGCAGTATGTTCCTTTGTAATGATAATTTAGTAATTGTACTATATGTAAATAACCATGTGTGTGTGGGAGAGAGGGAAAACTATTAACCCTAAAAGGGGGGTTTTCCACAAGCCATATTATATCTACTTTATTCTACAACTTTTATTTTATAAATTGAGATCGTCAAAAAACCAAATTAAACTAAGTTTTTTATCATATTTACAACCCACACTTCTTTATATTTTTTTACACAATAAGAACTTATTTTTTTAACCAAAAAAAGTATAATTTAATGCCACTTGGGTCCTGGTTTTGTCTTTATAGATGAAATTACCAAATTAATAAGGCAAACAGACTAGCCTATGACAAAATAACTTCAAGAAGCCCCATTACTCAACCAAGATAGGCGTGTTAATCCAATTAGCATAATGCCTTCACGAAAACCATCAAGAAGCAATACAAAAGTAAAATAAATTATTGCTAAGGAAGTTACCTGTTGCATGTGATAATGAAACCAGAACGTCAACTGCGGAAGGAAATGGACCAAATGTAATAACAGGATACGATGATGCAGCAATGAACTTTATGGCTGCTTCTTTCCGCAAATCAATCTGTCCAGTAATCAAAATGAACCTGAATGACTATGGATGCATAGATCTGGAAAGAAACTGCTTTTCTTTTGTATACTCATAATTTTCTCCCTTTCAGGCAAGATATATTAAATCAATCAGAAATTATCTACCTCATAGAACAACATGAGAAGCAAAAATCACACCTCACAGCGTCGTGTTGTATCAGCAAGCACCCCAAGCGCTTCTCCATTTGGAAGAACAGCTAGAACCCAAGGATGTGACTGATATAGGGACGTAGTTCCAGGACCATAACCCCAAGCATCCGTGTTCCAGGTAAATACCTATTGCAAATTGAGCAGTTCAATATCCGGGAGAAAGAAGTAAAGCCAGTGACCTACGGTAGATAAAAAAAAAACTGCCTTACTCTCTTTCCTGTTCTCTCAAGCTGTCCACTGACTTCTCCAGTGCCATAGAAAGATGTGCCAACAGGAAGCTAGAAAGGGGAAAAGGGCACAAAAATGAGAACAGAAGGCATATTCTTTTCACATTGCAAATTCTTTGTCAACGTCTCACATAATTTAAAACCATATGGCTCAGTTTTCTGAATCATAAGTTTCGGAATCGTTGTGTAATCTCAATTCTTCATCCTCAAAAAAATTGAACTTAAAAGAAGAAAATAATATACACATATAACAACACCAAAAAGGCATCCCGTGGGACTAACCTCAAGTTTAACACTCTGTTGCCCCAGAACACGTTCAAAACTTGGAGTATATGAAGGAACTTTGTGACTCATGATCGGAGTGTCCCTATCACTCGAGTTAACAAAACAAATACTAGGAGCCGCAGCCTCTCTGTCTTCCGATGAACAATCAAACCGAAAGACACCTTCCTCCAGTATTGGGTAGAAAATCATATTTCCAGAATCAACGTCAGCAGCAACTGACTTCCCATCAAATTCAGACATTTTACAAGCAACCTTCTCACTACTCTGTCTCCTAGTCCTGCAGATCAGAGCCCGTTATTGCTTCTAATTCAGTCCTATTGTATATATATATGTTGATCCTTCTCTTTCTTCTGAAGACATTGAACAAAATAATCTTCTGGAAACCAGAATGGGGGGGAAGGACCCAAGACAAGACATCGCACATGTTTTTCATTACGTAACAAAGGCAAAAGAAGTAACACTAAAGTTAGTCATAGGGAAAATTAAAAGAAGTACAGATTCGCCACTCTCTTTATTTGAAAGGGGGAATCTATCGTTCAATGGATCTTTTAACTCTTCAGAGTTCTCCCCACACAATTTAACTGTTCTTCCAAACTGTAAAAATTTCTTCTTATTCTTTCTGTTCGCTTTTCCTCTATTATTTCACTCCCCAGAAGAAGGGGTCCAAGCCATTACCATTTGTATCCATACCACTTGTTAATGCCACTACTTCTTAAGCAGAATAACAGACACACGCGACAATGTTTCTCTAATAAAAATGAGCGCTGGAACAGAAGTGTTCGAGTTTCACTTATGTTTTACGATACATTCCTCCAGACTTTTTCTTTCTCTATCAAATTTTACCAAGTCAAAACAGTGTTAGGGGAAGAAACTGAAAAAAATCGCCACTGCTTTCCACCAATAGACAATGGGTTTCCATAATTCCCTGCAGCGTAACAGCAAGTTAAGAAAGAAAAAGGGAAGAACTCAAAGAGTTGAGTCATAGCAAACCTCTAACTTGGAAGAAAAACTATATTCATTTTTTTTAAAGAGAAAGGACTAATTCTGAAATCAAACTCCAGACTAGCTCACCCAGCGCAGCGAAAGAGAGAGCAGGAGCTCCAGAAACCGGAATAGGAAATAACACGACTATTCCTGGTGAAGCAACTGATTGAAGACGATGACGATGATAATGGTGAGAAGATGAAAAGGCTACGATGGGGAGTCGGTACAGTCAGTACCATTTCGACATACGTGAGAAAAGTAGCTTTATACTAATCAATTATTTGATTATCGTCGGTTGGTGAATTATCAGTGAATATTCCCTTTTCTCCTGTATTTTTCGGGCATCGGCTGGTGTCCGGTGTGCTAGTGCTGGTCCTACTCTCTCTCTCGCTCTCGTCACGACAGTCTCGCCATTCTACGATTGGTCACGAACGTTCACTATAGACGCAGAGCGACACCCGAGGATAATGTCTTGTCGTCTTTTTCTATCACCTACCGGATACTTCCACGTGTAAAAAGGATTTCTTTTTAATTTTTATCCAAAATTTTCAGTGGTAAAAACTAAAAAGAAAATATTTCACTTAAATAGTATTTTAAATTTTAAACTTCTTAAATTTATTATCACTTTGTTATTTTTATTTCAT
>JAODPA010098718.1:0-21793 GCA_025585075.1 Nepenthes mirabilis
TAAATATCAGCAATTATTTTTGCCTTATCTATTGAAATAGAAATATAATTGCTGCAACTCTATCTCGGTTGGTATGTATTAATGGCAATTGGTATGGTATTTATTAGATAAGTTATTGCTAATTTTTCAGCTTGTATCATAATCAATAAAGCATCTGGCTTCTAAGGGATGAAGTGCAGAAGAAGAAAGTGTATAGAGCATTCAAGAGAGTTGAAGGGCTTGAAATCATTTCTTGATTATTCATAAACTATTCATGAAAAATATCAAAATAATCTTATATCTTGTGTTGGGTGACAGATATATATTTTTGATTTTATGGGCACTTCATCATTTAGTTTGGTATCCAAGTGGGTCACTTAAAAACAATAGTTTACGTGGTATTTTAAAGAATTGAGTGATTCAACTTAATTTTTTAATTTTCTAACTTATTTGGTTTTTATTAAGATAGAACTGCTTTTTGCTATAGATCATAATTCAGCCGATTCGATTGGTGATTCAATACTATATAAAATAGAACGTATCAGTTTATACCGGGATAATTTACATTTCTACAGCTGGATTTATAGTATGAAATATAATTTTAAGGAATGTGAAAATGTTACACATTTTCTCTCAACATTTTATGTCATCTTCAACGTTAAGTTATATAAAACATTACATCAACAAAAGTGCCCCAATTTGTGGGCAAGTCTACAAAGACTTAATCGAGTCAATAAATTATATGATGAAGACAGTAATGCTTTATTATATTAATAAAATGTACCAGCCATCTTAACAAAATTTATTAGATATCTTTAGATTGAATGCCATACTTACAATTATCGTGTTATATAATGTATCATAAATTTAATATTGGCTTAAATGACTTCAAATTGGATTCTTGAATATTCAAATTTAAATCCTATTCACTGTAACATAAAACAAGCTGTCCCAATAGGGGGAAAAAAAGACTAATATTTTAGATTATCTTTTGACATTGAAATTAATATCGCTCTAAACAAAGTATAAGTGAGAAATAAGAAAAAACAATAGGCTTCTAAAGGGCAGTATTCTGAGCCTTGAAATTTTTTTAGGAGATAATAGTATTAACTGGATGAGAGGTTTGTAACCTTATTATGCAGGCTAAGTGCTGCATAACTTGTATCTAAATAATTGTTTTTAAAATCATTTAGGATCAAGAGATTGCTCTACACTACCAAAGATGCCCCTTCTGTGTCACCGGGCTTTCATTAATTGCACTGCCGAATACAAATGCCCACACCTCTTTAAATAATAATAAAAAGGAATATTTTCTAATAAATATCTCAACTAATTAACAAATCAATTGAATAAAAGAATAAAAATCACAACTAATTAATAAAATACTAACAATTTACCCACAAAGGAAATAAAGAAATAAAAATAGTTACAAAAAAATATTTACAATAATTATGTATTTTCTAATGTCCCATTGTAAGATGGAGCACATAGATTAATAATGCTCATATTAGACAATTAGGAATTTAGAAGATGCGACGGTAAAATCTTTATAAAAATATCCATTAGTTGATTATGTATTGTCATGTGAAATGTACAAATACTTCATTCTTGAATCTTGTTCTGGATTAAATGACTATCCAATTCAATATGTTTGGTGCGTTTATAGAATATGAAATTTGCTACGGTATGAATGGCAGCCTGGCTGTTACAATAAAGATATGCTGCATTAGAGTGTAAAATCTGCAAATCATTCAAAATATAACGCAACCAAGATAATTCATAACAGGTTGTGGCTATAAATTGGTATTCCGCTTCCGTTGAAGAACGAAGGACTACCGACTATTTCTTATATTTTCAAGAAATGAGATAATCTTCTATAAAAAAAAAATACAGTAACTGGTAATGGATCTTCGAGTATCTGGACAGGAGGCCTAGTTAGTATCACAAAAGGTTCTAAGATGAATGTCAAAAATGGGAGAAAACAATACTCGTTGTCCTGGATTCATTTTTGGATATCGCAAAACTTAATAAATAGCATTCATATGATAAGAAGTTGGCCGATTCATAAATTAACTTAAAATTTTGTACTGCATAGCATATTTCTAGTCTTGTCATAGTTAGATAGAGAAGTATTTCAACTAATCTTCTATACTCACTCAAATCTTGTAAAAATAGTCCCAATCTCCTTAATCTCAAATTTTGATCTATTAAAAGTTTAAGAGGTTTGAAGCCAAGAGTACAAAAACTGGCCAAAACATCAAGAGTATATTTCCTTTGATAAATATGTAAACCTTTTAAATATCATGCCACTTCTATACCAAGAAAATATTTTAAAATACAAAATCTTTAACATTAAAATTTTGATTGAGAAATGATTTGATATAAGTAACTAACTCCAAACAACTACTTACCATAATAATATCATCCACATGTACAAGAAACACTGTAAGAGATTTATCATCATGTTTAGTAAATAAGTTATAATCAACCTTGGATTGAATGAAATCAAAGATGACAAGAGAGGTATAAAGCTTTGAATATCATTGTCTCAAAACTTATTTAAGACCATAAATGCTCTTCAACAGCTTGCATGCTTGATGAGACTTTTCTTTAATGTTATCGGGACGCTTTTATATGTAAATTTTCTCATCCAAATCTCTATATAGAAATATATTGTTAACACCAAAATAATATAAATACTATCCTTTAATTGCTAATATAGTTAAGAGATATCACATAATAACAAGTTTAGTAATAGGAGAAAAAGTTTTATGATAATTTATAATTTCTTATTGTATGTATCCTTTGGTTATCAGTTTACATTTATATCGCTCACAGCTCCCATCACTATTTAATTTTAGTTTGTAAACATATCGGCATCCAACAACTTTCTTTCTACGGGCTAAATCAACAATGACCCAGATTTTATTTAGTTCTAAAGTGTTTAACTCATTTTTTATAGCATTGCACCAATTGGGATCACAAACAGTTTGGACATATGTTTGTAGCTCAATATAAGAGGTGATGGAAGATGAGAAAGAACTAAAATCAGGAGATAATCTTTTATATAATATAAAATTTATAAGAGGATATAATTTACTTGAAAAAATTTTAACCATTGATTGAGTATGTTCTTCAAATACTTGATGACAATAAAAATCCTTCAAATATCGAGAAGTTCTTCTAACTCTTGTGATTTGATGAACAGGTATATTATCAACAGTTGAAAATTGTATATTTGTGGCATAATCAATGGATTAATCTTGATTGGCCATATTTAGATGTGAACTTTGGTTTCTAAGTCCACTGTTGATTGGTTGTTCTTGATTTATATTTGAAGAGTCAACTTGTGTATGTTCTGTGATAGAATCCAAATTTGGTTCATGTGTATTAAAAGGTAACTGCTAAGTCTAAAGAAAACAGTCACTATGTACAATAACAAAGGGTAATTCATAAGATTGTGTAAGGAACAATTTTAGTACTGATTTTTTAGAAATGAAACACATTTTCATAAAAGATAACATTCATGGAATAAAAGAAAATATGGCTATGCAAATCAAAAAGTTTATAACTCTTAATTCCAAATGGATAACTTAAAAAAATATATTTTCTACTTTTAGAGTCAAATTTCTTTCGTCCATGAGATATAGTGAAAGAAAAATACAAACAACTAAATATTCTCAAGTTTTTATAATTTGGTTAAACTTCACAAAGAATTTCATACGGAGTTTTATTTTCAGTAATTGAGTTAAAATTCTATTTATAATGTATATAGCGGTAAGAATACAATTACTCTAAAATTTTAAGGGAAGTCCTAATTGAAATCTAATGGCATTGGCAATATTCAACAGATGTTGATGTTTACGATCTACAATATCATTTTGTTGGGATGTTTTCACGCCATTTCGTTGATAAATAATACCTATTTTGCTAAAAAGCTCCCATACAAAAGTCTATTCCATTATCACTTCTTATAATTTTAATTTTGACATTAAATTACATTTCAATAAGATTGTAGAAAGCTTCTAAATATAATTTAGTGTCTAATTTTTATTTTAGAAGATAAATCCATATGCTCCTTGAGAAATCATTAGCAATAGTAAAAAAAATACTTATAACTATTATAAGATATTTTAGAAAAAAATTTCTATAGGTCACAATAAATCATATCAAACAATGTGAGTGACATATGGGTACAGGAAGAAAAAGGATGATAATGTTGCTTAATCTTGTGATAAATAGATTAAGGACTATCATTAATAGAATGTAATACTTCTTTTATAAGAGAATATCAATCAACTTTAACCGAGAATGTGATATGTGTCCTAAATAGCAATGTCAAATTTCTACAATAGATAAAATAGAGTGAACAGAAGGCTTCATACTTTGATTAGAAAATTTAGTAATATGAATATCTTAAGTATTTGAAGGTACTATATTTTTTATTGGGTGCTACAAACAATATCTCTCTTCACACATCTCAATCATTATCCAAGCGGTAAGATCCTAAATCAAATAAAGATTAGAGAAGAATAATAGGCAACAACCAAAAGCATCAAGAAGTTTATTTTTTTTTTCACAGAAAATAAATTAAAAATGAAAGAATAAATGCACAAAATATTTCATCGGGTTATTTTATTTGTCAGTTTGATGGTTTTAATATGAGTAACTAAAGCTTTACTTCCATTTGAAACTCCAGCAAAGTGGGATATCTTGATACTTTTATTGATGTATAAAGATTAGCCACAGATTATATGATTTATAACCTCAATGTCCAGAATCCAAATATGTTTTTGAATATCAAAATATCGATGAAAACAAGTAGAAAAGTAAAAAAAATTGCCAGTCATGATAGTTGTATTTGGCTATTTACCAGTGGGATCGAAGAGGAATTGAGTCTATTTTGTTGTGTGGAAAGAAATTGAAGAATCCTTTAATTAAATTAGGTCCATAAACTGTTTGAATTGAGCTTTAGTCAATGCAATCTTGTCATCATCATTTACCTCTTGGTCAAAATTAGTTATGAAACTCGATTGATTGACGAAAGATAAAATAGAGTGAATAAAAGGCTTCATACTTTGATTAGAAAATTTGGTAATAAGAACATCTAGAGCATTTGAAGTGTTAGAGACATTTTATCTAATTGGCATATTCCGTGACCATATGTATTATAGTATTAATGTCGGGTTGTGGGTTGTCGGGTTAAAGTCCGTTCGGTCGCCTTCCATTCGCTCGAGCCCGTCCTAAGCCTTCCCGCTCGCCTCTCGCTCGATTCCCACTCGAGCCTAAAATCCAGAACGTCCCCGGCTCGCCAGGAGCTCGAGAACCGCTCGAGCCGAAAATCCAGTAGGGGGCCCGCTCGCTGCGTGCTCGAGCCCCGCTTGAGCCCCCGCAGGGTTTCTCACGAAACCCTACGGCCGCTCGAGCGCAGGCCCAACGGGCAGATTTTTCAAACACGTTTTCGGCTCCACTATAAATTGATACCTTATTTTCTTGAAACCCTAAGCACGCCACAGCCTCAATTGATAATTTTTGAAGTCTTCAAACTTGAGAGAGAAGCCTTTCATGTATCATTGATTTAGTCTCTCTTGAGAAAACCAAAAGACATAACCTTGAACTTCATGATCTAAGGAGTTTTCTCACCATTTTTTTTCTTTTTCTTTCACCATTGAAACTTTTATCCTTCTACCATCGTTGAAGACTTTGGTTCATGAAGAAGGAGACTCGTTCGTGATTGAAAATTCAAGTGGTTCGAGGGAAGATTGACGTGAAGATCGGAAGGTGTCTGGTTCTGTTGCCGCGGACAAATCTAAGGAGTTCCTTGATAGGGATCACGTGACGAAAGTAAGTCGACTAGGTTAGCGCGTCGTTACCACCCGGTCTGTAAGTTGATTTTTATAGTGCATTGCTTCCCTGGCTGTTGAAGCCCAGAGTATTTTTCTCAATACCGTGGGGATCAAGTTTTCACTTCGTCACCAAAAATTGAGTCTTTATCTTTATTACTCTTAATTATTTAATTCATGCATGCTTGGTGTATCGTTAACATCTAAAAATAAATATCTTTTACGTGTATTGGATATTTATTTATTATTACTTCCGCTATATTTTTCGGGGTCGAAACACGTTAGCACAAAACGTGCTTTTTCATGAAGGTCCTTTATTTCTCATTGTGTGGTATAAGCCATTTCTATCTTCACCCATCTCAATTGTTATCTAAGAGGTAAGGTCCTGAATCAGATATAAATTAGAGTAGAATAATAAGCAACAACCAAGAGTGTCAATAATTTTTTTTTTTACAGAAATCAAATTAAAAATAAAAAAAGAAACGCACAAAATATTTTATAGAGTTGTTTTATTTGGCGGTTTGATGGTTCTAATATGAGTAACTAAAACTTTACTTTCGTCTAAAAGTCTGATAAAGTAGGTTATCTAGGTACTTTTATTGATATATAAAGATGAGTCATAGATCATATGATTTATAGCTCCAGTATCTAAAATCAAAATATATTTTTGAATATTAGAACATTAATGAGAAGAAGTAGAAAAGTAGAAACGATTACCAGTCATGTTGGTTGCCTTTGGATGTTCACCAATGGAATCGAGGAGGGATTGAGTTTATTTTACTATGTGGGAAGAAATTAAAGAATCTTTGGGTTGAATTAGGTTCATAAACTGTTTGAACTGAATTTCAGTCAATACAATCTTGTCATCATTATTTATCTTTTGGTCAAAATTAGTTATAAAACTTGACTGATTAGTAAAAGATAAAATAAAGTGAACAAAAGGCTTCATAATTTGATTAGAAAATTTGGTAATAAGAACATCTTGTCATCTTTGGGTTGAATCCGGTCTCCGTCTCTATAAACCTGGACCTGCACAACACAAACAACAAACAAGAGGTGAAGGGTCTGGCAGGATTTCTCCCACCGAGGCCGCTCCGACGCTCAAGTCAGCAAATTCCCGCAATAAACGGAAATGCGCACGCTAAATGAGTGCGCGAAGAAAATGCTGTGAAAGCGTAGAAATGCTTATGCGGTAATGTGGAAAAATGTTGTGAGCAGGTGTTGGAAGGCTTGGCTTCCATATTGCACCGTGGCGGGTGGCCAACTTTCCCGTGATCTCAGAGGATGCTGGGATTGTGAGCGAGTCAGCTAGATGAGGCAAAGCTCCGCTTTGGCTCGTCAATCTTGTGTTTTTAAAGAAAAGGGAGGAAGATGATCAAGGTCGCTTGAAGCAACGTTCCGTGAAGGTCGTAGTTTGATCGAAGAGTTCAAGGCCTCAAGATTGATCGTCCACTCGATGAAGATCGAGAGGGTTCTTCCGTTCTAGAAAAAGGTCCCTTCTCTGTGGGGTGTGAGGGTTTTTATATACCTCACCCCGTTGGACTCTGGGGTGTTAAAACGCCCGTTGCCTGGGCTATCGCGTCGCTGGTCGCTGTCATGGACCGCCGGTCACGCCGGCAGCCCTGTTGCCGTGCTTGGCACGCTGCTGGGCGTCGCTGACCACGCCCGATTTCCCCTGAGTGGGGATTGGTTGTCCGTCTGCAGACGGCAGCGGGTGGCGTTGGTGCTGCGCCAGCCATGCCTCTATTGGCTAGCCTTTCTGCCTTTTTTGTCCTGTTCCCGGCGACGCATTTAATGTGCCGCAGGTTACCGTTGCCTCCTCCCGTTGTGGGCTCGCGCCATTCACCCTTTGGCTGGGCTGACGTTTCCTCATGGGCCTCTGATCTTCTCCTGGGCTACGACCTGGTTCGTGGGCCTGGGCCTGTCTCATGGGCCAGGACATGGGACCCAACACTAGGCCCCCATGCCTGGGCCGGCCAGTGGTCGGGCCTGGCATGTCCATTGGGCCCATTTCCACGGCCTCGTACCCTTCCTCATGTCACGCCACTTTTGTCGTCTTCCTAGTTCGCGCCTTTCCCAGGGCCAGGGCAGGCTTTTCAGGCGCTGCTGCGACCCGTCACCTCGCCCGGCGAGATTCGCGCGTCTTGGGTTGCGTCTGACTAGTGGTCGCTACTGTTGCCCGAAAGACATCTGCTGGACGCCGTGTCGCGCTAGGTGAAGGGATGGCCTGCGTCTTGCCCATAAATAGGGGGCACTTGAGCGAGTGGAGTTCATCCCTTATCGACGAATCGGAGAGGCGATGAGGAGACTCTGGCTTTCCCCGCCCCTGGTGGACACTCGAGAAGGAGTTGGATGGACCACTTGCATGCCTGGGTTCCCTAATGGAGACCGCTGTAGTCCAAGCCTTGCGGCTTGCTTTCTTCGCTAACGAGAATGGTTCGGCCATTCCGCCGTTGTCATGTGGCTCCTTCCGGGTTGTGGCTCGCCCGGGCTGAGCGGATTCCTTGACTTCCCACTGCCCTCTTCGCCTGTTAGGCGTCGGGCTTCGTTGGTGTCCACTCCGCAGACCATGCCAGGGCGCCTACCCTGGAAGGGCTATGTGGTAAGTAGCCCTCCGTGGAAGTCAGGCTTAACACCGGACTTTCCTGGAGTGCCTGGCTTCAGTGCTTCCTGGACAGCGGTGGACTGAATGTTGGAGACTTCCACCGGGGGATGCTCCTTGCTTCCCGCCCAGTTCGTCGGGCGAAACTCCGACTGCTTCAGCCGCCGTTCGCCGGCCTCTCCTGGGACGAGGTACGGGAGCATACCAGGCTTCGTACCGCAGCCTTTTCTCGTCTTTCTCGCAGCTTCATGATTGTGGACCTTGTAATTTGTAAGAAAACATTTAATAAAAGAAGTAGCCTCTTTTGTCTTCAGCTTTTGTCTTTTTCTCCGTAAATGCTTTTCTGTTGCCGGGCGTTTTGCCCTGAATATCCACGCGTCGTTCTTTGGGAACCCGTGGGGTCCCTGTCAACCGTCATGTCCCTTGAGCTGCTGGCGCATTTAATTCCTGCGCGGTCAGGAGACGTCGGTCCATCTTGAAAACGCGCGAGTTTTCAGGGACCTCCACGTGGTGGAACCGCATTGGCCCTTCCTTAAAAGCTTTTCGCCCTTTGAGCTTGCCGTTCTTCCAGAAGATCTGCCTATTTAAACGCGCCACTTTCTCCCGAAATCTGGTACATTTCTTCACTTGCGCACCCACTGGCGGTTCGATCCTTCTCTGCATATTTTTTCATTGCGAAGTCGATGGGAGATTCCTCTATTGACACGGAGCCCTCCACTCACGAGTCCGAGTTCGGCTCTAACGCCCCCGTGTCTTCTGGAGCCCATTCCTCAGGAGGAGCTCGCTCTGAAGCCACGGTTGCCGGCCCTTCTCGGAGTCGGGGGGTTCCTCCGGGTTTCGAGGGTGTCCCACCGCGTCGGGGGGCTGCAGCCATTGAGATAGAGTGGCTGAGGGCCCGCGTCGCACACTTGGAGGATGCTCTGGCTGAGTCGGAGGCCAGAGCCATTCGGCTGGCGAATGCCAACGTGGGGGCGCAAGGCCGGATATCAGCACTTGAGGGAGAGATGGAGCAACTTGGGCGGCGACACCAGGCCGAAGTTGCTGCGCTGCGGACGGAGATGAGGACGATGTTTCGGCTGGAGGATATGAGACCGGACTTGGATCGGAGATATTTTGACGCCGTTAGACTTTGCAAGAGGCTTGCTTTACTCGAGGATCCAGGCTTCCGTGTGGGTGTCATAGATCCTCGTAACTCGTCCGCCAGGACCCGTGATCAATTGGTGGATTATCCCGTTCAAAGTTCCTCCTCCGGCCACCGGGATCGCTGACCATTTTGCTTCCGTTGTATTCTTTTCTTTTCTTGCCGTTGTAACAGAACTGTTTTGCCGTAATGAGAATTAGCCTTTCGTATCGTTTCGTTTGCTGTATCTTCTCGTTTCGTGGCGGTTTCTCTTCTCTTTTCCCCTTTTTTTTTTACTTTTGCTACGTGCTTATTGTGCGCGCCTTCCGGAGTGCTGCTATCGTAAGCCTTCATTTAATGCGGCGGCGCCAGCGTGGACCCTAGCCAGGCAGCTGAAGGGTCGCGCCCGTTAGCCTGGCGCCTAGCCATCATTGCAGTTGATTTGAGGTTCTGCGGTGCGCTCCGATGCCACCACGTGTCTCAATCTCCGGAGGCGATGGCGTCTCGGTTTCCCGCCTCTCAGCTTGGCGTTGTCTATTTAAACCAAACGGCGATCGTCTTCTTCCTTCTGCTGATTGCTTTTCCCTTTATCCCTGCGATATTCGAGAGACAAATGGCCGCGAAAGGAGAGAGTTCTTCTTCTTCCCGTGTTTCCAGACTTGTGCGCCACGGTGTTCGCAGCACCAAGTCGATTCTGACTGAGGCGGAGATAGCCTCTCTTAGGGTAGATTACGCGATTCCTGCTGTCCTGAGTTCCCGTGTTCCCGGCGCTCAGGATAGAGCCCATGCCCCCCCGGAGGGTTTTATTACGGTGTACGAACATCATCTGAGGGGGGGGCTTCGTTTCTCTGTGAACTGCAACTTGCATGCGATAGTTGAAGCGCTGGGAGTCCCACTGGCGAGGCTTCACCCCAATGCCTTGCGCTACCTGGTTTCTCTCTGCGTCTTCGCCCTGATGCACCAGTGCACCTTTGATGCGAAGGCGGCCAGGATTATTTTTCGGGCCACGGAGTCGGAGGACTGGATTTCGCTCTCTCCCAAGGCGGGGTACAACCTCCGTGGCACCAATCCAGATTCCGTTAAAGGCTGGAAGGAGCGCTTCTTCTTCCTGGAGGAGCCCTCTGATCAGGAGCTTCCTAAGGGGTGGGGCCCGATCTCGGAGTTCTTCCGAGACAAGCCCACCGCCGAAGACCTCGTAGAGTCCTCGAAGCTGCTGTCCACTATTCATACGGAGGAAAAAAGGTTCAGGATTCGGGGTTGCTTCCTTACGTCTGTCACGTTCGAGTTGGCCAGGTGGGGGTCTCCCGCTGGTTGGGCGATAGCTGGCCCGGGTAAGGATTTTCCTGAAGAGACTGCCGCTTCCGTCCCTCCGGCGAAAATCGAGGAGGAAAGCAGCTTGTCGTTGTCGTCGAGCGATGATGAGGACGCGGCTGCCCTCAAGCGGTTACGGGAAGCCGCAGGGACTCCTTTGAGGAGGTCCCGGAGACGAGTCGCTGGTCCTTCTACTGCGGGGAGTCCAGCCTCGAAGAGACCTGCCAGAATGGATCGCCGGAGGGAAACTGCCGTACCTTCGTCGACTTCGACTGCGGAGTTAGCCGCCCGCGAAGTCTGCGAGGTCGAGTCTCCACCTGCCGGGGATCCCTCCACTGGCGGCGCTGCTGAGGCATCGGACGACGTCGTCATGCTGGAGAGCCCAGAGGGGCCATTTATTGCTGTTTCTGAGCCAGTGCTGGAGGCCCAGGAAGTGGAGCTGCCAGTGATTTTTGTAGAGCCCATTTCGTCGCGTAGGCCTTCCGGAGACCTGGCTGTATTTTCGGAGGCTGGCGTCACCTCTGCTGCTGTACAAGCTGACGAAGGGGGAGCCGGATCGTCCTCGTGGCAAGAGCCCCCGAGCATTCCTACGGCTTCCAGCCTTCCAGTCAGCCCTCCTCAAACAGTCGAGGGAGCTGAGCCTCCGGGAGAGGTTCCTTTTGCTGAGTTTGCGCGGGCCGAATGTTCAGAGAGCGACACCGCTCCTGCTGTTGATGCGGTTCAGGCTGGCGAAGGGGCAGCCGGGGCGTCCCCGCGGCTAGAGCCTGCGAGCGCTCCTTCGGCAGCCAGCCTTCCAGCCAGCCCTCCCCAAGCTGTTGAAGACGTTGAGCCCCAGGGAGAGGTCCTTTTGGATGAGCTCGCTCCAGTCGCGTGTTCTGAGGTCTGCACCGCTTCCGCTACTGATGCGGCTCAGGCTGGCGAAGGAGCAGCCGGGACGTCCTCGCGGCGAGAGCCCCCGAGCGCTCCTACGGCTGCCAGCCTTCCAGCCAGCCCTCCCCGAGCAGTCCAGGAAGTTGAGCCCCAGAGAGAGGCTCTTCTGGGCAGTTTCGCACGCTTTCTGCGCGCCAAACATCTTCTGGTACGGTTGTTTCCTTCTGGACTTCTTCCTTTGTTGTTTATTTTGGTCATGCTTCTAACTTTCCCTTCCGCGCAGGCTCCTGACGATACGGTCCCCCTCGAGGTACGTGCTGACTCTTTTCGCGGGGGCCTAGAGCGGATTATCATCGACGGGCATCATCTCGTCCACGGCAGTCTGGCCCGAATCACATCCCTTACTGAGGAGATTGGGCAGCTGCGACGGAGAGTTGTGCAGTTGGAGGGCCTTCTTTCTGCTGCGGAGGAAAGGATCACCGGATTGGTCGGAGATGTGGTTGGTCGGCATTCTCCTTCAGAGTGGCAGTCGGCGATGGACACTCGCTTTTGGGACGGTATCCGCTTGTGCCGCAGGATCGTCTCCCTGGCGGCTCCTCACGTCCCGGCCGGCGTCCTCCATCCAGGGAACGCCGGGGTAGGAGAGGCGTCGCGCCTGAAGACTTTCCCTGAGGAAGCGGGTCCGTCGAGTCTTGCTGATTAGCCTTCGCCGCCGTTAAGTTTTGAGACCAGTTTCCGTCGTTGTATCATATCTGTCTTTTGTATAAATGAGAAGCTTCTGTTTACACTTCGTGTCCACGCTTCCCTCATCATACAGTGTTGCTCGCCTTTTGCTTTGTTTTCATTTGTTGGATCACGCTTCGTGTTTGAGCATTGGGCTCTTTGGAGCCGTTTTGGTTAAGGCCCTATACAGGCGCCTTCTTGCGTGGTGCTCGTCCTTCGTAAGAGGATGTCATCACAGCTCACACGTTTGGGGGGCTCGATCCGGTAAAGCGGATGTCGTTGCCAAGCCCCTGGAGCCTCAACGAGGGCCAGCGCAGCGGTCAGGCCGCGGTAACCGGACTCCTGGGTCTAGGACTCGGTCGCGTACAATTGCGGGAGGTGTGTCGCTCCTGCTCAAAGCGTTATAATCACCAAGTTGAGGTCCTAGCCCACGACCATTGTAGACTGAGGGTGCTCTCTTCTGTTTAAAGAAGGTCGCCGCACGCCTGCGATTCTTTGCCCCCTAAGGTTTTATTGGCCGTATTGTGGGGACTCGGGGAGCCCCCAGGCCTAATGTTTTGACCGCGCGGGTCGTCGGCGTATAGCCTTTTGGAATGGATCGCCTGGATCCCTTGTCCAAGCCTACGGCTGGACGCCTCCGAGCTGACTAGCACGGGGCTTAGTTTCTGAGTGGCCGCTGGGGCCTTCTGGCGCGGAGCCATGGTGAGTGAGGCCGTCCCCAGGCCAACTGGCGTGAGGACGGAGTCCTGAGACGGTCTGCTCTGGACCGCCCGGCACTGAGCCAAGGACTGATTTTACGGACGGACGCTTGTCCTCCCGACTTAGGGGCAGTCTAGGTCGTTTGATTTAGATATGCAATGCATGTCATCAATTCACACGGATGAATATGCAGCATGACAATAAGAGTGATAATGCTAACCAAAAGGCAAAAATCATGCTCAAGCATTCGTTATGATGCATGCGTGTGCGACTTACCTGGGTCGTCGTTGCATTACTGATAATATTTTCTTAAATTGGCGGCGTTCCAGGTCCGCGGGACCAGTTTGCCGTTCTGGGCGCGCAGCTTGTACGCTCCGCTCCGGAGGATTGCGGAGACGAAGAACGGCCCCTCCCATCCCGGGGAGAGCTTGTTCCTGTTTGCGGTCTTTCCCGCTGCCTCTACGCTCCGGAGGACCAGATCTCCAACTTCTAGTGGGCGTGCCTTCACTCGCTTGTTGTAGTACCGTGCGACCCGCTGCTGGTAGACGGCGGTTCGGAGCTGCGCGGCGTCTCGAACTTCCGAGAGCAGGTCCAGACTTTCCCGGAGCCTCTGCGCGTTGGTGGTTGGATCGAAGTGTTCGACCCGCAGGCTTGGCATTCCCACTTCTACGGGAACCACTGCCTCAACTCCGAAGCAAAGGTTAAAGGGCGTCTCCCTTGTTGATTCTCTCGCGGTTGTCCGGTACGACCATAGCACTGATGGTAGCTCCTCAGCCCAGGAGCCCCCTGCGTCTTCCAATCTTGCCTTTATCCCGTGCAGCAACGTGCGGTTGGTGACTTCGACCTGCCCGTTGGCTTGAGGGTGCGCCACGGACGTGTGTACCAATTTGATGCGGAGGTCGCGACAGTACTTTGTAAAGCGTTTGCCGGTGAATTGAGTCCCGTTATCGGTCACCACGACCTCAGGGATCCCGAAGCGACAAACAATGCCTTGACGGAGGAACTCCGTCGCATTGTGCTCTGTGATCTTAGCGAGAGGGGCAGCTTCCACCCACTTTGTAAAATAGTCGATGCCAACAATCAGGAATTTTCTCTGTCCGGCAGCCATTGGAAGTGGACCAAGTATGTCGAGCCCCCATTGCGCGAACGGCCATGGGGATTGGAGATAGTGCAGCTCGGTGTGCGGCTGGTGCGTCATGTTGCCATGGACCTGGCAACTTTCACACTTGCGGACAAACTCCATAGCGTCTCGCTTCATGGTGGGCCAGTAGAAGCCTTGCCGCATGACACTGAATGCTAGGTTCTTGCCACCAATGTGTGATCCGCACAGCCCCAAGTGTACTTCTGCCAACGCGTAGTCGGCCTCTTCTGGAGTAAGGCATTTCAGGAGGGGAGCTGAGTATCCCCGCCTGTACAGCCTCCCATTCAGAATCGTGTACCATCCTGCCGTTTTCTTGATCCGTTTGGCATCGTTGGCGTCTTCTGGTAAGGTTCCCTCAGTTAGGAACCGCATGTATGGCGTCATCCAGTTATCTCCTGTGTCGATCTGCAATACTTCTTTGTCCTCGGCGTCGACGCTGGGTGCGTTCAGGACTTCCCTGGGCTCCCTCGCGTACTGCTCCGCGGTTCTGGCGGCCGCGTCCCGGGCCAGTCGGTCAGCACGTTCGTTATCCGATCTCGGGATATGCTCGATCTCGAATCGACCGAACTCAGGGATCAGGGCCCTTACTTTCGCCAGATACCTCACCAGTTGTGGGTTCGCGGCTTCGAAGTTCCCCTTCACCTGATTGACCACGAGTTCAGAGTCACTACGCACGACCAGCGACCGCGCGGAACACTCCCTCGCCAGTCGCAGGCCCGCAAGGAGGGCTTCATACTCTGCAACGTTATTCGTGGCCGGGAAGGCCAGGGTAACGGAGTATACGATCTCCATGCCTTCGGGCGTCCTTAGTACGACACCAGCTCCGCTGCCTGCCTGGGTTGATGATCCGTCTACGTTGAGAGTCCATACGGCGAGATCACCGTCCATCGTTTTCTCCGGATTGCTATCCTCTGCTTGCTCCGGCGTTGCCGCTTCGACAATGAAGTCCGCCAGAGCCTGCCCTTTCACGGCCGGTCGCGGCCGGAACTCCAGGTCGAACTCCCCGAGCTCGACAGCCCACTTGACCAGCCGGCCGGACGTCTCTGGCTTCTGCAAAATCGTCCTCAACGGCTGGTCTGTTAGCACGACGATCCGATGTGACTGGAAGTAGGGTCGCAGCTTCCGCGCTGCATAGACGAGTGCGAGCGCCATCTTTTCAGCGTGCGGATAACGGGCTTCTACGTCCGTCAGCACCCGGCTCACGTAGTACACCGGCTGCTGCTTGCCTTCATGTTCCGCCACTAACACGGAGCTGAGAGCGGAAGCTGACGTTGCCAGGTAGAGGTAGAGATCTTCTCCTTCGCGCGGTGAGCTCAGCAGCGGCGCGCTGGAGAGGTAGGTCTTCAGTTCCCTGAACGCTTCGTCGCATTCTTCATTCCATTTGAACCCGTGTGACTTGGTGCCCCTTAGCGCCTTGAAGAAAGGCAAGTATTTCTCGGCTGACTTGGCCAGGAACCGTGAGAGGGCGGCTATCCGCCCTGTCAGCTTCTGGACTTCCTTTATTGTACGCGGAGGGTTCAAATCGAGTATTGCTTTGATCTTCTCTGGATTGGCTTCTATTCCGCGCTGGGATACAATGAAGCCTAAGAATTTTCCAGAGGTCACCCCGAACGCGCATTTGGCAGGATTGAGCTTCATCCCATGCTGTCGGAGGATCTGGAAGGTCTCGTCCAGGTCGTTGACGTGGTGGCTCGCGACTTTGCTTTTCACGAGCATATCGTCGACGTACACCTCCACGTTTCGCCCGATTTGAGCTTCGAACATCTTGTTCACGAGGCGCTGGTACGTTGCGCCTGCATTCTTGAGACCAAAGGGCATCATTTTGTAGCAATACGTCCCTTGGTCTGTCATGAACGAGGTGTGTTCCTCGTCCTCTGGGTCCATCCGGATCTGGTTGTATCCCGAGTATGCGTCCATGAAGCTTAATAGTTCGTGCCCTGACGTGGAGTCCACGAGCTGGTCGATCCTTGGGAGCGGAAAGCTATCTTTGGGGCAGGCTTTATTCACGTCCGTGAAGTCAACGCACATCCTCCACTTCCCGCTGCTTTTTTTCACTAGCACGACGTTGGACAGCCACTCCGAGTACTGGACTTCTCTGATGAATCCGGCGTCCAAGAGCCTCTTCACTTCTTCCCTGATGGCGACCAACTTCTCGACGGAGTGGTTCCTCCACTTTTGCCGACGGAGTGGACTATGACATCGGCCGATATCCCGGGCATGTCAGCGGAGCCCCAGGCAAACACGTCGGAGTTAGCCCTAAGGAAGGTAATCAGCCTGTCGTGATCTGCTGGTTGAAGGGATTTCCCTATGCTGACGCATCGTTCTGGATCGGAGGGATCGAGCGGAATCGCCTCAGTTTCCTCCCCTGACTGGGCCTGTTGGAGCGACGTCTCGTCGCGGAGGTCCAGGTCTTCACTTGGTCTGCATGGCGCCATAGGATTGATTTGGGACAGGTAGCAGGTCCGTCCCATTTCTTGGTCTCCAAGAACTTCTCCCACTCCCCAAGGGGTGGGAAATTTCACCTTCAGGTGCGGGATGGACGTAACGGCTTCGAAGGCTGTCAAGAAAGGCCTGCCTAATATGGCATTGTACACGGACGGAAGGTCGACGACGAGGAACGCCAACTCGCGCGTCATGGAGCGCGGGTGGGTCCCCATCGTTACTTCCAGTCGCACTATCCCTTGTACTGGAACTGGCTCGTTGTCCAAGCCGTATAATGGTCCGTTTGCTGCCTTCATTTGGTTATATTTTAGTCCAAGTTTGATGAATGCGGTAAGATACAGCAAATTTTATGAGCTTCCATTATCAATAAAGACCCGTTTCAGTTGGTAGTCATCACCACCAGCTGAAACAAGGGCCGATACAACAAGGGGGTCAGTGTGGGGAGAGGTTACATGCGCCATGTCTTCGCTACTAAAGCTAACGACATCATTCCTAACCCCTAACTTCGCCCGCTTGCTGCTGGAAGCTGTCTCCGGCGGTCCACGCCTGGCGTTCGCCGCATCGGTGGAAGAAATCATGTGGACCACGCCGGCTGCTGTGCGTGCCCTCGGAGGCTCGCTAGGTTCACCGTCGGAGGGAGCAGGTTCTTGCCCCGAGCCTTTCACGAACCGCTTCAAGTGTCCTCGCCGGATCAGATCTTTAATCTCCTGCTGCAGGGTGCGGCAGTTCTCAGTCGAGTGACCCAGACAGCGGTGGTACTGGCAGTACTTGGTCTGGTCGCTGCCGCTGGGACCCTTCGGCGTTTTTGGCCACTTGAAGAATTTTTCATCCTGGATCTGCATCAGGATGTTTGTGCGGCTGTCGTTCAGGGGGGTCAGGGAGGTCCTGCTGTAATCCCTTTTGGGCCCCGGCGGGGGCCGCTGCTGCTTTCGGCGCTCTGGGAGGCGCTGGCTGTCGTTGTCCCTTTTTCTTCCTCCCGAAGTCCGCGGGGCTTCCGGGGGCCGGTCCATTCGCTCTGGGCGCTTCGCCTCATTGGCCTCTTCGGCCATGATGTACGCCCGGGCAATGGTCTCAGCCTCCCGGAAGGTCTGAGGGCGCTGGTGCGACAGGTGCTTGAAGAAGTCCCCCGCCGCCAGTGTGGCGACGAAGGCGTTAAGCTTCAGTTCGTCAGAGAGGTGCGGGATCCGTCGCGCTTCAGTAATGAAACGGTCCAGGAACCGCTTCAGGCTTTCATCCGACCTCTGGCGGAGGCGGACTAGGTGCCATGGTTGCCTCTCCTCCCGCCTGCTGGAGGCGAACTGGCTCAGGAAGCTGTCTGCGAGCTCGTCGAACGAGCATATGGAGTTCGGGGGGAGGCCGTGGAACCAGAGTAGCGCGTCGCCCCTAAGGGTGACGGGGAAGCACTGACACATCAGGGCCTCGCTCGCCCCTTGCAGAGAGAGGTGGGTGCGGAAGCAGTTGAGATGGTCCATGGGGTCCTTGCTTCCGTCATATCCCTCCAGGACCGGCATTTTGAACTTGCCCGGCAACGGCTGCGTCCGCAAGTCCATGGCGAAGGGCGATCTACGGAGGTCGGCGGAGGAGGGCGTGGGTTTCTCCTTATGCAGGGTGTCCCACAACACCTTGACTTTCTCCTCCATCGAGGGGTCCGTAGAGCCTCTTCGCGCATTGAGGACGTCACGGAGCTCCGTGTTCCCCTGGGGGTTCGTCTGAGCTCGTCGGGGGTGGCGGCTCTCCGCATGGGAGGCGCGTTCGCCGTTGGAGCCTGCGGCTGGTGGCCTCCTGTTGCCACGCGAGTTGCGGGGGTTGCGGCCTTCGGGGCTGTCCTCCCTGTCGTCGTCGGCGAGACGGCTTTCCGCCTCGTTCTGGCCACCTCCGCTTGGTGCGGCCGAGGCCGCTATGCGGTCAAGTCGGTCAGCTCGCCTCCTGCGAGCGGCCTCTCGACGCCTTTCTCTCTTGGAGGTGGAGGCCTGAGCTGCTGGAGGGGTCGCCCCTGGCAAGGCAGTCCCGGTGTTCGCGCACACGGCGAGGAGGATCTCCTTCAGGGCGTCTATTTCCGCGGCCAAGTGGCGGACGTCAGGCTCCGGTCGGTCGTTTGCTTGGTTCCCCGTGGGGGGAACTTCGTCTTGGACGGTGGTTTCCACCGCTGGAGCACTGGCTTGTGCTCTGGTGTTCACCATGCTTTTTTGTTCAGCTGCTGGGTAGGAAAGAGACACTTGGCTTTCTGTCAGTTTCCTACAGACGGCGCCAATGTTGCGTCCCGGGCCCAAGGTTGCCGTACGGATTAGGGAGCATTCAGATTCCTAAGCATGCGGGCGCTCCGAAAGAAGGGTCCGGTCTCCGTCTCTATAAACCTGGACCTGCACAACACAAACAACAAACAAGAGGTGAAGGGTCTGGCAGGATTTCTCCCACCGAGGTCGCTCCGACGCTCAAGTCAGCAAATTCCCGCAATAAACGAAAATGCGCACGCTAAAGGAGTGCGCGAAGAAAATGCTGTGAAAGCGTAGAAATGCTTATGCGGTAATGTGGGGAAATGTTGTGAGCAGGTGTTGGAAGGCTTGGCTTCCGTATTGCACCGTGGCGGGTGGCCAACTTTCCCGTGATCTCAGAGGATGCTGGGATTGTGAGCGAGTCAGCTAGATGAGGTAAAGCTCCGCTTTGGCTCGTCACTCTTGTGTTTTTAGAGAAAAGGGAGGAAGATGATCAAGGTCGCTTGAAGCAACGTTCCGTGAAGCTCGTAGTTTGATCGAAGAGTTCAAGGCCTCCAGATTGATCGTCCACTCGATGAAGATCGAGAGGGTTCTTCCGTTCCAGAAAAAGGTCCCTTCTCTGTGGGGGTGTGAGGGTTTTTATATACCTCACCCCGTTGGACTTTGGGGCGTTAAAACGCCCGTTGCCTGGGTTATCGCGCCGCTGGTCGCTGTCATGGACCGCCGGTCACGCCGGCAGCCCTGTTGCCGTGCTTGGCACGCTGCTGGGCGTCGCTGACCACGCCCGATTTTCCCTGAGTGGGGATTGGTTGTCCGTCTGCAGACGGCAGCGGGTGGCGTTGGTGCTGCGCCAGCCATGCCTCTATTGGCTAGCCTTTTCGCCTTTTTTGTCCTGTTCCCGGCGACGCATTTAATGCGCCGCAGGTTACCGTTGCCTCCTCCCGTTGTGGGCTCGCGTCATTCACCCTTTGGCTAGGCTGACGTTTCCTCGTGGGCCTCTGATCTTCTCCTGGGCTGCGACCTGTTTCGTGGGCCTGAGCCTGTCTCATGGGCCAGGACATGGGACCCAACAGGTAGCATAAGCCATTTCTCTCTTCTTCCATCTCAATTGTTGTCCAAAAAGTATTGTCCTAAATCAGACAAAGATTAAAGAAGAATAATTGGCAACAACCAATAGCATAAATAAGTTTTTTTTTTTTTACAGAAATCAAATTAAAAATGAAAGAAGAAACACAC
This sequence comes from Nepenthes mirabilis, assembly GCA_025585075.1. NCBI lineage: Eukaryota > Viridiplantae > Streptophyta > Magnoliopsida > Caryophyllales > Nepenthaceae > Nepenthes > Nepenthes mirabilis. The sequence continues at coordinate 20,180 of JAODPA010098718.1, forward strand.
AGAATATTTCATGGGGTTATTTTATTTGTCGGTTTGATGGTTCTAATATGAATAACTGAATCTTTACTTCTGTCTGGAAGTTTGACAAAGCATGATATCTAGTTATGTTTATTGATGTATAAAAATAAGTCATAGATCATATAATTTATAACTCCAGTATCCAAAATCCAAATATATTTTTAAATAATAAAATATCAATGAGAAGTAAAAAAGATTACCAGTCATGTTAGTTCCTTTTGGATATTCACCAATGGGATCAAAGAGGGATTAAGTCTATTTTGCTGTGTAGGAAGAAATTGAAAAATCTTTGGGTTAAATTAGGTCCACAAACTATTTAAATTGAATTTTAATCAATACAATCTTATCATCATCATTTACCTAATTAGGTCAAAATTAGTTATGAAACTCGATTGATTGGCAAAAGAAGCCGTAGTTCTAGTGATTGGGAGGAAAACCATAAAGTTAATAACATTTGTCAACAACATATCCAGATTTATTACAATGAGAATATACAGATATTTTTACATTTTTAATTTTGAAATGCTGCTGGAAAGTGTGTCCCTAAATACAACAATAAATACAAAATGGTCTATCTTTCTTTGGAAGATTTGTTATTTTCATAACATTTTTTGAGTTATTTTAAGCTCTTTTAACTGTTAAAACTATCATGTCTGATGGATGCACAATGGATAATATTTGATATTGTCTTTCTTGTTATTGAATAATAAAAAATACCTTATTAACAAACGGAAGATGGTCCATTAATGTAATTTGATCTTTAACATGAGTGTATGAGTCATTCAAATCTATCAAAAACTGTATCACACACTCTCTTTAATATTGGTCAACAAGCACTTTTATTTTGCTACAATCACAATTTGGGTGAGGATTATAAATTAGGAGTCTATCCCAAAGAGTTTTCAATTTAGCATAGTATAAACTTAGTGGATCTTATTCTTGTAGAAGACTAGCTAAAGACTTCTTAAGCTAGAAAATGTATGGCCCATTTTGCTTAGTAAATCGGTCACACAACTTTAGCCAGATCTCAAAAGCATCAACTATAAAGACGACACTAGATTTAATTGAGGAGCTAATCAAATTTTGGATCTAAAAAATTACAATGTCATTGCACCGTCCCCATACTTCAAAAAGGAGATTGTTGGAGTCAATCGGTTCGGGAATGATATCTTCAATGAACTAACGCTTATTTTTAGCCCTTAAAACTCGACGCATAGCTTTGGACCAAGTTGAATAATTGTCGACAGTGAGTAAATCGATGATCAAAGTAATCGTTGGATTATCACTGACTTCCAACCAAAAAAATATTTGTGAGATCTGTGAAGTTTTGGAATAGCAAGAGTTCTTGGGTATAGAAGAGATTTGGTGTTTCTATGTTGGACAATTTTTTTGGAGTGTTTTATTGATACTCTATGTCTTTGATATTATGTAAGAAAACACGATTAATTGTAACAAAGAAAGGAAGCAAGGGAAAAAAAAAAAAAAACACAAAGAAGAAGAAGGACAAGTAATGAAGACGATGGCTGAGATGACAAATCACTTGTAGACTTTCATTAATTGCACCGCCGAATACAAATGTGCACGCCTCTTTAAATA
>JAODPA010098729.1:0-21792 GCA_025585075.1 Nepenthes mirabilis
CATTATACTCCAATTAAAATACATACAAATAAAAATAACAAAATTGCATTCCTAGAAAAAATATCATAGGATTGTAGGACCTATGCTGAACATAAGTAAACCATTTGGGTGACAAGTTAACAACAACATCTACCAGACAAGACCTCTCATATGAGGCAATGGATTGAGATTTCTCACACTTTTCTTTCTGTCTTTAGAGGAATGACAAAACAAATAACAAAGGGCCATAATTCAGGCACTACTTCTCGACAATGCCAAGTTAAGCACCATCACTCACACAGGTAACAAGAATAAAATCGCACAAACAGAGACCTTGATAACAAAGAACAAAAATTCAAGCTCCATACCAATCATAAATCCAGTCACGCGAGTCAGCATTCAACAGATTAAAAGATAAAACAACTTTTCCGTCCGCACCAACAGGGATAAACTCCCCGTGAATAGACCCTTCTTCTTTCCCACCATTTATAAACACCTTAACAAAAACTTCTGCAATTGTTTTTACTGCATTTGCTACTGAAATCTTACCAAGAATCCAGCCATGCCTATGCTTTCCCACCACTGCCTTGATTTCCCCATCTGTATTTAGCACCACAACACTATACACCTTCCCAGTGGAGTACGAACATTTCTCACCACCCACCAAAACAGACGCCAAGAACTCATCAACAAGCTCATCATTCTTCAAATCCACATCAAAATCTGAGTCCTTTATTGAGCCACATTGCCAAAAGCAAGCAGTATCAAAATTCTGATTTGTTATGCAACTGGCTTTCGATTGCATAGTCGCAGAGACAATAAAATTGCTCCCACATGTTCCACAAACTCTGTCATCACCAACAAGTTCTCTCATGTGATCAGAAATCGAAAAACCCAGTTTCTGGGCATGATCAGAACTGTGAGTTTTGGGGTCAAAATTAATGAAGACTGCCTGAAACCGACATGGGAAGAGTATAGGCTCTGACTTGATCTCCCTCGAAAGCAAATCAATGTCCTGAAAAGGGAGCAGTGATCTGTAAATCTCTACAGATTTTAGCAAAAAGGGTAAACCTGCAGAGACCCAAAAATACAAACAACAAGACCTATAAACGAGTTAGAGGAGCAAGAGTTTAGAAAATCAATCAAGGGCCATGAAATAAAACCATGGATAGTGGTAAAAATCCTAGATTAGAAGCAGCAGCAGCAATAAGAACAACCAATGAAGAAATGAAGTCGATGGATAAAGTTATTACCAAATAGTAAAGATAAAAGGACTGAAAGAGATGACAGGAGACGTTTAACTCCAGGCTTTGTCTTCTGCATTTTGTTGGGATCAAATTGGGATTCTTCAATATCATTTTCTCTTCCTTCTTCTCTGCGAGCATTTTCGGAAGCTTCAGACTCGTTTCTGAGAGCTTCGGATGAGGTTTTCCTAACATCGTCGTCCGGGTTATCTAAGATTTCCGCCATCTCTCGGGGGAATAGGGTTTCAGGAAGGACGTCTGCGAGGAGAAAGTGGCGAGAGAGTGATGAATAGAATGAAGGGTAAATTTGGATTAATAAAAATATTGTGTGAAAATTCTTTTTCCTCTTTAACTAGGAATAAAAAATACCATGTATCATTAAGGAATAGTTATTCATTATAATCAAGGAATAACTATTCATTCGGAAATTACTATTTCTAGATAAAGTGCAACCAAACGGTGGAATTCTTATTCCACCAAGAATAAGGAGGGAATAAAATTTCTATTCCCTTCAACCAAACATGGGGTTAGTATATTTTCCGGTCAACTAGCGTTGACCGGATTTTATTGACTCGATAACTGAAACTTTCTACGTTTTAGAATCTGGGCCGTTACACATGGAGCCTTGAGGGTGTATAATTAGGGGACTCAGTGATGCAGGAGTTGTACCCATTGATCATGAAACTGAGACCGAGCCACACCCGTTTGGTCTAGCAACATGTGTGGGTCAACTTGATCATTCAATGCTCAGGAGGTTTTGAAGCTTTGGCTCCAATTCCAAGGCCAAAACAAATTTCCTCATGTGCCTTGAATGCAATCAATCCCTTCACAAAGTACATTTTAGGAGGATTCCCGCATGGAGAAGACTCCAAGATTAGTGGTTCATGGCCTGAAGATCATCCAATTCTAGACTGATGGTTCTAGCCCTATAAATCGGATCTATTTTTCTCAAGGAGCATTGAAGTGAATCTCCTATAGAATTTCAAGAATGAGACCTCATGATGGTTCATTTACACAAGGAACAATTATGGACAGGCATGTGTGGTAAGATTAAGGATAGAAAATTCAGTCCCTGCCGAGTCCTCAAAAGGATTGGATTGAACATCTATCGGTTGAGCTCTCAGAAGGGTTGAGAATCAATCCAATTTTCTCCATGATGGACCTGTTCCCATTTTATGGAGATCTTGATTCAAATGTGCCACCGCTAGTCCTTCCTATCTCGGATGGTGCCTGCCACCCCCACATTCACAAACTTCTTGATTCTTGGTCCAAAATGACCTGAGGGGGTCATATGCCAAACACCTTGTGCGATGGAAGGACAGACCTGATTGTGAAGATGCTTGAGTCTCTAGAGAAGAGTTATGGAGATTGACCCTATGCTTTGGACGAGTATCATGCTAGACAACTTGGGTCGAGTTTCTTTTATGGGGAGGAAAATGATGCAGGAGTCGTACCCATTGATGATCAAACCGAGACTGAGCCACACACGTCTGGTCTAGCAACACTTGTGGGTCAACTTGAGCATTCAATGCTCAAGAGGCTTACAAGCTTCACTCCAATTCCAAGAAGAAAAACAAATTTCAATATGATGCCTTGAATGCAATCAAGCCCTTCCCAAAGTCCCAACTGGTCTTTGGGAGGATTCCAACAATGAAAACTTCTAAGATTGATGGTTCGTGGCACCCAATACGTGATTGATGGTTCAAGCCCTATATATCGGATCTATTTTCCTTAGGAAGGGCCATCAAATGAATCTCCTTTTGTAATCTCTGGAAGAGTGATTGATCCTCTTGATTTGTGAGCGAGTCCCAATTACCTAGGTGGTTGATTCCCTAGGTGATCAAAGAAAGGATAGCGAGTTCTTTTTGATTTTGCATCCACATTTTGTAACAAACATTGATGAGTGTCTTATTTGTTTTTAATTTATACTTTCACTGGATCACTGTGTTTTAGCTTTTGGACCTTAAAAAGGCAGCAAACCTCTGATTTCCTATGGCTTTTTTGTAAGGTTCGGGTAGAGGTCAATGTAGGATATCAATTGATGGCTGAATTAAAGCAAAGGGGTGCTGAGATAAAGTGATATTATTCCTTTTCTTAGAGTAAATTTTCTAGTGAGGAACTCGACAAATGATGGCTCCATCTAAGTGCCTTTTCTCTCATGGGATTTGAGGTTTTGAAAGCCTAAGGAATTTTCGGATGGAGGTGGTGGAAAAGCTACCTTTAGTTACGAAAAATTGAGGCTGATGGGGACGCCAGTAGTAGGCCGGCTCATAAAGGGGGAAAAGGCCCAAAACCATCAGTGGCCCTTTCCTACCTAGGACGGTCAATGTTGCCGTTGATCGGAGAAGTGGTGAGTAGGCTGGCAGCGGCTCAGAATGAACGCGGCCCATGTTTAAATCGGCCCACGCGCCCCTTTTCAATCCTCAACGGTTATGTGCCCTAATTCTCTGCATTTGCAAGGAAAACAACCTCCACTGTAACGGAAACCTCTTAGAATCGGAGCGCATCTCGGGAGGAAGGTGCACGAATCTGCGTGCGATCCACAGGGGAAGCCATAACAGTTACCATGTGCAGAAGGAAAGGGATCCACCTTTCTAACCGTTACAGCCAAGAATGGCGCTCACACCTACACAAGAGAGACAACGATCTCCCACAGAAGACGGGCATCCCGCATTGCTACGTAAGGAAGGCAACAAAGGACCATGGATATAAAAGACCATGGAAACTCACTCCACAGGCATGCTTTAGCTTGCCCACTAAATGTAAACTAAGGCTTACAGAAGCTCCCCACGCTCTCAAGCTTTCCAACGCTCACTCATTTTCTCTCTCCAACTAGTTCTTTGTAGGCTGAGTACCGGAAGAAATTGCTTCTCACAAGCTCCTATAATTCAAACCACTCTCTCCGCTAGTGCACCTCACACCAACATTCCTAAACACACTCTAAGCATTCATCTTTGCATTCATTGCATTTTACCTTCTCGATCTCAGAGGGTTTTATACTGACTTGAGCGTCAGAGTATTTTCAGTGGGACTAAATCCCGCCGTTACCTGATATCTTATTTTAAGTTGGGGTGTGCAAGATCTGTGGCTTAGCGTACGAAGATCAGAATTTGACGGACAACTCGACCCTAATCCGTTCGAAGTTTGGATCTAGGACGCATCATTGGCGCCGTCTGTAGGAGCGTTGACTAAAATCCGATCAATTACATCCTTCAAACCAACATCATCTAGTAAAATGGTGAACATCATAGCTCAAGCTAGTGTTCCCGTTAGGGAGGCTGTCTCCCCTGACCACAACCACTCAGTTGGTAATTAGATTGGAGGGTAGTCTGTCCCATTTTTCTTGAACCTGGCGGAGTAGATGAATAATATGTCCTGGATGCTCCAAATTCTCTGCACATGCTAGGACAAGAAAAAGCAAGGGGCTCAGTCCTTCTCGACTCCCATTCCGGCCTCTAGGCGAGGAGGCTAGAGGAAGAAGAGGTTGACCAAGAAGGCTTCGAGGTCGGGCAACTCTCACATTCTGGAGGCCTCCAACGTCTAGAGCTATTCAAGGCTTGAAGGGTCCTTGGGCCGTGGGACTCCAGATAAGAGTCCCGAAAGAAAAAACCCTCGGTACTCCCGGGACGAGCAAAGGCCTCACACGCAGGAGGGAGCCTCCTGGATCGTCCAATCAACCAGTGATAGCAGTCGGCCGACTACTCGCCGTACTGCAGAAAGAACGGAGTTAAGGACCTACCTCAACTCCAAAAGATCTGAAAACTCCTCCCGAGTGGAGGAAAAGGTCAAGAAGATTTGAAACCGCGTGTTCAAGGGCAACGATGAGCATGCCACCGATCTAGAGAGATTTCCCTTCACCACTGAGATCCTAACTTGGCCAATACCATCCAAGTTTAAGATACCAGCCCTGGATTCCTATAATGGGAGCGCTAATCCCATGAACCATTTGGATCACTTATGCACCCATCTAAGCTTCCACGGCCTGGAGGAGGCGGCAATGTGCCGATATTTTCCCTTCACCTTGAAGGAGGACGCTCGGATCTGCTTCCTTCGAACTCGATCTAGAATTTTTGGGATCTCACCGATCCCTTCCTGGCCTAATACGCGTCCGGTTGCTGAGAAAAAACAGTCATGGCATCTTGCCCACATCAAGTAGAAGTAGGGCGAGAACCCAGGGAAGTTTATGGAGCGGTTTGTGGCGGAAGCAAGGAGAATCCCCAAGCTCACCGAATAGATGAAGCTTGGCAACTTCATCTCTGCGTTAGAGTCGGGCGACTTCTTCAAGCACCTGGCCCACAAAAACCTGTAGACCTTTCGGGAAGTGGAAGCCATTACCAGAGTATACATGGCCACAGAAGAGGCTAACGAGGCAAAGTGTCCAATGAGGACCGACCAGTCTCGTACTTTCCCTGTTGAGGGAAAGAGGAAGAACAGGGGCGGTGATAACCCCTGAAGGAAGCAACTCAGGATCGGGCCACCGATCCGAAAGGAGTACAGGCCCATCAACCCGACTCCACTGAACGACATGCGAGCCAATGTCCTCATATAGATCCGTGAAAAAAAGTTCGTTAAATAGCCAAAGCTAATGAAGAACACGGAGGGAGGAGATCTAGTGAAGTACTGCGATTTCCATCGATTTTCGGGGCACACCAAGGAAGAATGCAAGACACTCCAGCGGGAGATTGAGGAACTGATTCGAAGGGACCATCTCACTAGGTTCCTAAGAAACCCTAGATAGAGTTCCGGTGCCTCAGGCGGTGAAAGAACCGATCAGCTCCAACTGCGGAACCAAGTTGCGGCCAATGTGGTCAATATGGTGACCACCAGGTCTCCCAAAGCCCACCAGACAGATCACCAGGAGAGGTAAGTTAAGTGCAAGAAGCAAAGGATGGAGGAAAATGTCAATAGTTTTAGTGATAACAACATAACACATGTAATTTCCCCACATACCAATTCCCTAGTTGTATCTGCACTCGTTTCAGATGATACTGTTGACTACCAACTGAAACGAATTTTCACCGATAATGAAAGTTCAAGATATTTTCTTTATATCGATGCGTTCTTTAAGTTAGGGCTCAAAAAGAATCAATTAAAATTGGTCGAAGATCACTATATGGTCTAGATAACGAACCAGTAGCCGTTCAAGGGACTACAGTTAGAAGTCACCCTAGGCACTTACCCCAAGATGGCGAGTCACACACTCACTTTCCTGATTATTGACCTGACCTTCGTATACAACTCTATCCTAGGCCGGCCGTGCTTAGCAGCGTTCGGAGCCATCATCTCAATACCGCGCTTAATAATAAAATTTTTAACATTATGCGGTGCTGGTAAAGTGTTGGGTGATCGAGTGATTAGACGAACATGCTACATGTCGCAGGTAGCCTCAAGCAGTAGTGAAGGGCCTGCAGAAGAGTTGGACCATCGAGACGAAACAACCTTACAGCAGGTGCAGTCCAGTGAAGCCACTGCCCTCGTACCATTGAATCCGGAGGACCCAGAGAAATGTGTACAAATAGGGGCTCACTCGCCGGACCCTTGCGTAATGAGCTGATAGCCTTCTTGAGGCAAAACGCTGATATCTTCGCGTGAGCGCCTGCTAATATGCCAAGGATACTGGTTGGAGTAATGGTCTACAAGTTGGGTCTCGATCCCGACCGCAAGTCTGTCAGGCAGAAGTGAATGAACCATTCTGTTGAAAAGCTCATAGCCATTTGGGAAGAGGAGAAGAAGTTGCTGGACACCGGATTCATTAGGGAAGTCCAGTACTCGGATTGGCTCTCTAATGTCGTCTTGGTCAAGAAAAGCAACGAAAAATGGCTGATGTGCGTTGACTTCACTAACGTTAACAAAGTCTGCCCAAAGGATAACCTTCATTTGCCCAGGATCGACTTGCTAGTAGATTCCACTTCAGGACATGAGCTGCTAAGTTTCATGGACGCGTATTCGGGTTACAACCTGATCAGGATGAGTCTACAGGATGAGGAGTATACCTCGTTCATGACCGATCAAGTCACCAATTGCTACAAGGTCATGTCTTTTCGTCTAAAGAACGCGGGCACAACGTACCAAAGGTTTATGAACAAAATGTTTGAGAAGCAGATCTGCCGCAATATGGAGGTGTATGTAGACGACATGCTTGTCAAGAGCATAACTACCAACGACCATTTTTGCGATCTGGCCGAATCTTTTGAGGTACTCCGTGCACACTATATGAAATTAAATCCATCGAAGTGTATCTTTAGAGTGTCCTTAGGAAAATTTTTGGATTTCATCGTCTCTCAGTAAGAAATCGAAACAAACTCAGAGAAGATCAAGACCCTCATAGACATGTCTCCGCTAAGGATGTTTAGAGTCTGACTAGAAGACTGGTGGCAATGTCCTGCTTCTTGGCAAAGTCGGGAGACAAGTATCAGCCTTTTTCTTCAAGGCTCTGAGGGGGACGAAGGCGAACAATTTTCAGTGGATGGTAGAGTGTCAGGCCGCCTTCGATGAGCTAAAGTAGTACTTGGCCAGTTCGCTATTTCCGATGTCACTATGAGACGGAGAAGAATTATACCTCTACTTGACAATATTAGAGGCGGCTCTTAGCTCTATTCTTATACGCCAGGATTCTGACGCACAGCGGCCGGTCTACTATATGAGCAAAATATTGACTGGCGTAGAGACACACTACTCACGTGCTGAGAAGCTTGCTTTGGCACTCGTCTTCTGAGCTTGGAAGCTGAGACCCTATTTCTAGGCTCATTGTGTGGTTATCCTGACCGACCAGCCGCTGAAGGGTATCCTTTAAAATTGTGATGTTTCTAGACAGCTGGTTAAGTGGGCCATCAAGTTGGGAGAGTTTGACATTGAATTTCGGCATAGGCTAGCAATCAAGGGGTAAGCCCTGGCCGACTCCATCGTTGAGACTATAACCCCGATTGTCGATGAAGCTTGATTTTTCGGCCACCAATAATGTTGCAGAGTATGAGGCCTTGTTAGTCAAATTGCGACTAGCCAAAGAGTGCTTCGGTAAGTGCTTGACCCTCTGCAGTGACTCAAAACTAGTCGTCAACCAGATCAACGGGAGCTTCGAGGCGTACAACCCTCTCCTGGCTAAGTATCTGACTAAGGCAAAGGACACGATCCGGAGATTTGGTAGGCTAAACCTGCTCCATGTCTCCAGGACTGAAAATTGGAAGGCCGACCAGCTCGGGAGAGTGGCGACGGCCAAAAGTCCAGAACAGTACTCGAGGGACATGCGGGAGGTTTTGGGCACTCCTAGCATAGAAGAACAGGAGGCGATGCAAGTATTTGACGGCGAAAACTAGATGACACAATATTGGAAGTATCTGGAGGATGGTACACTACCGGAGAACGCATATGAGGTTAAGAGGGTCAAAAAGATGATCGGTTGGTACACCGTACTTGACGGAAGACTGTATCGCAGAGGATACTCGACTCTGTACCTCTGCTGTCTAATCCCTAAGAAGGTCGACTACGCCTTAAATGAAGTTCATCTCGGGATTTGCGGATCATACATCAGCGGCAAGAACCTTGTGTTCAAAATTATACGCCAGGGATATTATTGGCCAATGATGAAACAGAACGCCCTGGAGTTTGTGAAATGTGAGAATTGTAAACTCCATGGCAACCTCCACCACTAGCCTCCCGTGGAGCTGAGATCCCTCCAAGCACATTGGCCTTTCGTGCAATGGGGACTTGATATTCTCGGTCCATTTTCCATCGCAATTGGATAGAGGAAGTTGTTTGTCGCGGGTATAGAATACTTTTCTAAATGGGTTAAAGCCGCCCTGCTGGCCAAGATCACTGAGTACAATGCTGTGGAATTTGTCCGCCAGAGCATAGTAAGCAGATTTGGCATTCCCGAGATCATTGTGACTGACAACGAAACCCAATTTTCGGGAAAGCGCTTCACCAAATATTACACCAGTTTGGGCATCAGATTGATCCACACTTCGATAGCATACCCTCAGGCAAACGAATAGGTGGAAGTCACAAACCGTATGGTGCTCCACGGTCTAAAGACCAAGCTGGAGGATGCAGGGGGTTATTGGGTTGATGAACTGCCCTCTGTGTTATGATCGTACCGGATGACTCCCAATGAATCAACTGTGATACACCCTTTAGCCTCTACTATGGGATTGAGGCTGTGATATCAGTTAAGATTGGGCTCCCGAGTCTCAGGGTCGAAACTTCGATATACTTGGCAACTCCCAAAAGATTAAGGAACACTTAGATTTGTTGGAGGAAGCACGCGACGCGGTCAGGGTGCGCACAACTGCCTACAAACAATGAATTGCTTGTTATTATAACAAGAAAGTAAAATCGCGGCAATTCGAAGTTGGAGACTTGGTCTTGCGAAGCATAGAGGACACGGGTAAAACAGTCAATCGGAGCAAACTTTCCCCAAATTGGGAAGGTCCGTTCCTGCTCTCAGCCATTCTGCGGAATGGAGTATATAAACTCCGAACCCAAAACGGCAAGTTAGTCCTGCGGATGTAGAACGCGGTCCACCTAAAGCGCTACTACAAATGAAGACCCAGGGTGATCATCTGTGTGATATGAGACATGCATATGACATATCCAATTGTTAATAAAAGATGTTCTTTTTCCCTTTCATCTACATGTTCTCTGTTTCTTTTCTTTATTTTTGTTTCCATATGAATACTTGCGTGCAGGTTGTATGAGAATAGACGACCTAGACTGTCCCTAAGTCGAGTGGATTTTTCACTCGCTCGCAATCAAACTTTGGTCATCTAAATGGCGCGTCAGCGGTTGACTTAAACTTTGGTCATCCAAGCGGCCTGTGAGCAGTCGAATCAAACCTTGGTCATCCAAGTGACTCAATAGCGGCTGACTTAAACCTTGATCATCCAAGCGGCCCGTGAACGGTTAAATTAAACCCTGGTCATCCAAGCGACCCATGAGCGGTTGAATTGAAACTTGGTTTCATCCCAAGTGGCCCATTCTCGGCCTAACACAAACTTTAGGGGGCTTAAATAGCACGCGTGATAACCTCCTCCGGTAGGAGATAGCGCAGTCAATTTACGACGATCATCGATCCATTCCACACGAAGTGCAAACAAAATAAACAAGGACAAAAGAGAGAGTCGGGTAAAGACATGGAACTCGATGTGTAAACAAAACCAGTTCTTTATTAACAGAACTTTATTTACAAGTACAATGAAGAACAAAAAGTACAAGAATCCCAGCTAAGGGTTAGAGCTCTGAGAAGGACACGGGAGAGGCCCCTGCGTGCCCCGAGAAAAGTCAACTAGGTCCCCACGCTACTGCACGCCACGGTTCGAGGGGTCAAGGACACTAGTAGGAAAATCAGGATCCATAATCTCGACCATCCAGCCACAGATGCTGATGCCTTCCCAAAGTCTGGCCCACAGTGCCTGAGTGACCTCCTCAGGGAGCAGACGAGTGCATAGCTCGTTCTCTAACGAGACTATCTTCACCAGGAGCTCATCCGTGAGCCCCTCCGCCTAGGTAGCCCTTTTTTCCAGTCCCGCTGACTGCGCCCTCAGTTTAGACAGCTCTAACTGGAGGGTGGCCTTCTTCTCCTGGTGCTTTTGAACCTGAGCACTCAACTGGCTCAGCTGTTCCCCTAGCTGAAGAATCTCTTTCTTCTTATCTTCAATCACCGTCTCTCATTGGCGCAGTCCTTTCACCACTGCGCCAAAAATTTTCTCTTGTTACAAGAAATAAAAAGAAGTTAGGCTACAACGGCGGAGAAAGAAGGAAAGGAAGAATTCATAAGAAATTACTGGGAAGACTTTTTGTTTCTTCCTCACTGATGGGCCCGCGACCTACGGCCTGATGGTGGGGGATTTGGAGTGGCAGCCTTTTGAGTTTGCTCCGCTGTAGCCTCATCGATGGACTCCTTTGGCAGGACGGTCGGGAGACTTGGAGCGATGATTTCCTGTGCCAACTCCGCAATAATGTCAACCGGCTCAGCGAGCTCTCCGGCGTCTAACTCCTTCGGCTCCGCAGACAGCTCAGCGGCTGACTCCACTTCTGCGGCTTCAAGAGTTGGCGCGGTTGGCGCCACCAAGCCGCCTAGTAGCAATGGCTCAGCGGCAACGCCTCCCGTGGTGGCTCTCTCAAAATCGGCTGGAGGAGCCTCAGCATCAGAGCGCTCGCCAACGCCAGCCAATCGACTGGCCATATGGTAATCTAACTCGATAGATGATGAGGAAGCAGACTCATTAGGCGCAACTCTCTTCTTCCTAGGGCTGCTAGGAGGGTCACTAATGGTGAGAGCGTCGGCTTTCCTCTTGGGTTGCGACGCTGTTGGCGAAGGAGTCCTGAACTTCTGGACTGGTGAGAGAGGACCCAAACGAGCTCTCCAGGCCTTCGCTGTGGACACCAGATGATCTCTCCTGAACTCAGAGAGATGACCCCTCACCAACTGCAGCAGTGGCTCCACTGCCTCCACCTCTTTTTTGGTGGGCCTCCCGGTGAAGTCATCAGGGACCTTGCCCCAATCCTGAGACAAGGGCCAACCGTCAGCAACATGAACAAAAAAGAATCGGTCCTTCCAATTCTTGACCGACTCATAAATAGCGCTGCTGATATGCAGCTACTACGGAGATATGGAAATCCAGTCCCCACTCTCGGTGAACCAGAACATGACTCTGACGGCCTCAATCGTCAGCAACCGCAAATGGTGGCGGAAGAATATGCACAACGAACAAAGGTAATGCACGACATTCACGTGGAGTCGTGCGATTAGAACGCCAAATGCCATGAGGATGCGAAGCAACTCCTCTGGAACTGGGAGGTGAAGCCCACTCTGCAGTTGAGCCTCGTATATGGTGATGTGGCTAGCAGGAGGAGAGTATGCCCTATCCTGCTTACTAGGCATCGAAAATACAATGTGTGATGGGATATTAAATTCAACGTACAATTCCCTCACTTCACCGGTAGAAATGACTGATCGGATTTCAGAAACAGAAGCAGCCATGGAAGCAATGCAAGGAAAGAGATGAAGACTTAGAATTTTTCTTGGGAAGAAAGGCGTGGAAAGTTTGAATTGTCGCGTGGTGTTTTTATAAGCCTACCGCCTTCGAAGTAAAGCAACGCATCGAAAAGGCGCGGCAATCATAACAGACAAGTATTGATGCCGGAGAGGGCGCAATCAAATCGAATCCTCTGGCGAATTAATTACAATGATTGCAAATTCACTGCATGACGATACGTGGCAGAGAACAACGGGCCACTCAGAGTACAGAATTGATTCTGCAACCTTTCGATTGCTTGTCTGGCGGCATAACGAAACAACGCGTCGATCTCAACCCACACCATTCTTCGGATTTAAGTGCAATGGTCAACGGATTCGGTCAACACACTCTTCGGCTCAGTTCTCTAGATTCTGACATTTCAGTCGACGAATCTGGTTAACATTCTCTCCAGTTCAGTTCTTCGGATTCTAGTACAACGGTCAATGAATCTGGTCAATATTCTTCCCAGCTCAGTTTTTCGGATTTTGACGTTGCGGCCAACGAATCCGCTCAACATTTCCTTCAGTTCAATTCTCCGGATTCTGACGTTGCGGTCAACGAATCCGGTCAACATTTCTTTCAGCTCAGTTCTCCGGATTTTGACGTTGCGGTCAACGAATCTGGTCAACATTCTCTCCAGTTCTGTTCTCCAGATTCTAGTACAATGGTCAACAAATTTGGTCAACATTCTTCCTTCAGTTCAGTTCTCCGGATTCTGACGTTGCAGTCAACGAATCCGGTCAACATTTCCTTTAGCTCAGTTCTCCGGATTTTGACGTTGCTGTCAACGAATCTGATCAACGCTCTCTTCAGTACAGTTCTCCGGATTCTAACATTACGGTCAACAAATCTGGTCAACGTATCTCCAGTTCAGTTTTCAGGATCCTAATGTTGCGGTCAACGGTCAATGGTCCACAATCGCAAGCAACGCGTTCAACAAACCTGGAGCGAAAAATAAAAAGCATGCATGGACACAAGAGATAAAGACCAAAGACAACTGCAAGTTTCCTTGTTAAACTTTCTATTACAAGTTACACAGCCAGACGTGTCCTATCGTGAACATGTCGGAGGCCGGAATCCCAAGCCACCAACATGGGGAGTCTAGTGATGGGGACGCCAGTAGCAGGCCGGTCCACAAAGGAGGAAAAGGCCCAAAACCAATAGTGGCCCATTCCTACCTAGGATGGTCAACGCTGCCGTTGACCAGAGAAGTGACAAGTAGGCCGGCAGCGGCCCAGGATGAACACGGCCCATGTCTAAATTGGCCCACACGTTCTTTTCAAGCCTTGACGGTCATCTGTCCTAATTTTTCACATATCCAAGGAAGGCAACCTCCATTATAACGACAACCTCCTAGAATCGGAGCACATTCCGGGAGGAAGGCGTATGAATCTGTGTGTGATCCATAGGGTAAGCCATAACGGTTACCATGCGCAGAAGGAAAGGGATTCACTGTCCTGACTGTTATAGCCAAGAATGGCGCTCACACCCACACAGGAAAGGCTACGATCCCCCACAGAAGGCGGGCATCCCACCTTGCTACGTAATGAAGGTAGTGAAGGACCATGGCTATAAAAGGCCATGGAAACTCACTCCATAGGCATGCTTTATTTTGCCCACTAAACGTGCTCTAGCAAACTGAGGCTCATAGAAGCTCTCCACGCTCTCAAGCTTTCCAATGCTCGCTCCATTTCTCTCTCTAACTAGTCATTTGCGGGCTGAAAACTGGAAGAAATTGCTTCTCACGAGCTCCTATAATCCAAGCCATTTTCTCCGTGAGTGCACCTCCTACCAACATTCCTAAACATACTCCAAGCATCCATCTTTGCATTCATTTTACTTTCTTGACCTCAGAAGGCTTTATACTGACTTGAGCGTTGGAGGGTTTTCGGTGGGACCAAATCCCGCTATCATCTAACCTCTTGTTTTAAGTTGTGGTGTGCAGGATTTGAAACTCAGCGAATGGAGACCGGAATCCGACGAACAGCTCGACCCGAACTTGTTCGATATTTGGATTGAGGATGCATCAGAGGCCCTTTTTGAAGATTGTCTGAGAGCTTCCATGTGGATTTTGAGAGACGTTCGCTTGAGCGAAAAATATTTTTTATCAATGCCTATCTCTTGCTTTGACTGGCTGTTTGCTACTTATAAAGGGGCTCAACCTCTAAAAACGGGCGGCCATAATGTTTCATTTATACTTATTTAGAGAGAGCCCTGTGAGTGATCCTGATCTTTAAGGTTGATTGAGAGTACTACATTTTTGAGAATTTTGTACCTTTTGAGAGATTATCATATTTTTCATGTTGGTTTGTGCTTGAAGCATATGAAAATCACTCAACCACAATCTTTGAACACAATCATAGCTTATTGGGCTTTAGAGTTTTGTTGATGGTGAGAACATCGGAGTTCCTACTATTTGAAAATTTGAAGAAAGATCTAAAATATTTGGATGCATTGCTCTGAGGGCTAATTTGAGGGTTTATTTTGTAGTGGTCACTTGTTAGGGCAAATCGGCTAGTTGGTCAAGTGCACATTTAACACTCAGGTTGTAATTGACTTTTTTAGTGGATTTGCCTTTATTCACTTTGGAAGCCTGAAGGAATTTTTTTCTTATACTAAGTGTTTCTTGAGTTTTTTCCTTTTGTTAACAAGATCGTGTATCATTACATTTCATAAACTTTTTATTATTTTGATGTGATTGTGGTCATTCCACTTTAGACCCTTGTTTTGAAAGTGACCTAGATATCCAGGCGTTTCAACCTTGTTTATAATTGCACATCAGCTGAACCAAGTCATAAAATAGGCTGGTTTCATGTTGTTAAACTTATTAAATCGTTCTTAAAACAAGATTTAATATAGAATCCTTGGCTGAGCTCCAACAAAATTAGTTTAATTAACAACTCTAATGTATGTCAATTATTGTTGCGAACAACTATTAGTAAATGACTTGTGGAAAATGAGTACGTCTTTAGCTAAAAACAAATGAATTGTTTTCCAGGAATACTGTGAATGGAAAAGTGGAAAAATAAAAGAAAATTAGAAAGCCAAAAAACAAAAATATGTTTTCCAAGTTGAGCGATCTCCAATTTGAAAACAGAAAACTTCTTTATAAGGTTTTGATAGGTCCTCAAACTGATTTTTGGTCTTTAAAGAATGCTATGGTGTCTGATTGTCAAGCATAGAGAATATCTGTGAAGCATGAAGCCAATGTGGGCATAAGATTTTTATGGATGAAGATCTTTAATGTTGTTCTCAGAGAGAAGATGGATAGACGATGAGTTTAGTGGCATCAAGTTTGCTGCATTGTTGTGACAAACTGAAGGAATTAATGGTAGCCCAGTTGCTATCCTCTTGCCTCTACCAATGGCCTAGATTCATTATCCATCAACTCCCCTTTCCATCAAACCTATCAGAGGGAAAAAAATTGTTTGGAGAAAGAATTAGCTTTAGAGACATATTACAGGTTTGAGCAGGGTTCTCTTATGGAATACGCTGATGGTGTCATTCCTTCTATCCCTTTCTTCTCTATCTGGGGCTTGCACCCTCTTGGAGCAATTTGAAAATGTTATAGAAGAGAGGAGAGGAGAACAGTAATAATAGACAGTAGACTTTCCATCTTCCTTTTATCTCTAAATAGTTTATATCGTAGTGTTGTGGTTGTATTGTCAGCAAACATATGCGTATTTGTGGCATTACACTAGTATTTAAACGGTCACGGTGTATGTCACGATCCATATCAAACCCATTTACATGCTTTTATGCTAAGTTGAAACCTAGGTTCAAATTAACTTATCAAATGGGAAATGGTAACAATGTTTTTGAGACTCATGCTGAGCATGTGTTAGAAATATACTATGCACATAATCAAATATGTACATGTTGTTCGTAGTGGAAAAATAGATCGAATATATCTCTAATTATGCTTGTTCAAGCTCCTTTTGTAAGTGAAACTGAAAGTAGGCTATGATCTTTTAGCTTTTTCCAACTCAGTTCTTTGGCTATGCCGATGGAATACACAGGCCTCATAAATATAGGCATGAATAGAGACCCTTTTATATTCTTCTTTAAACTCTTAATATTATTCCCATCATGGACTATGAATTGTAACCTTCATTTGTAATATTAGAAATAAACTACCATTAATTACCTCAACTTAATAGGATTTAATCCCTCTTAATTTTTGAGAATATGAAGGTCACATTCTTGATTGTGGGAATTCTAACATTCTTCCACTTGGCCTGCGTGATACTAAAGTTACCATCTAAGGTGATAGTAAAATAAATATGACCAAATAGAGTTTATGTCTTTTAGTTGTGGAGCGCTCTTATTCCAAATATATCATATATAAATCATAGAGGTAAAGCCCATAAAAACTCTGAGCATTCCTTGCACGTATGAAATGCACAATGCCCTTTGATCAAGCACCAAGTGATTAAATAAAATTTATGAATGAATTTTAATAAGTCATTCAGGTCCAATCTTATATATAATCCCCATAAATAAAAAAAAAAAAACAATATGCACAATTGACTTTATTTTCCAAACAAAATTATATATATGTCTATAGACCAAATAGAGAGATATAAAACATAAAATGTATTGATGAGTCTCATATGCTCGACATGATCCTTGAATTGAAGTATTTGTGAGTCCTGGGTCATTGGATCTGCAATTATCAAATCAGAACTTATATGCTCAGTAGACACCCCATTTCCTTGTTTCTCTTTCTAATGGAGGTGCAAAATGTCGATATTCTTATTTCTTCTATTGCTTATGTTGTTTTTGGAGAAGCAAATTGCAGCTGTGTTTTTGCAAAAGATCTTTGGTGGTGATTTTACTAAATCAACAACTTTATGACTACTAAAGAAATTTCTTAATATAATGCACATGTAGTTGCTTCATAACATGCAATGGATTCGGCTTATACCATAGACGTAGCAACAATAGTTTGCTGATAACTTTACTATAGCTCACTAGCAAATAGAAAAATATATTATGAAGTGGATTTTCTGGTGTCTACATAAATGAAGAATTCCTAATATGAATAATCACCACCTCTAAAAGGATTGGTGTGTCTATATGCTAATTTTAGTCCTTGGTTCCTTACAAATATGGCAAAACTTTCTTTGCAACGTTGCAATGACCCAATCCTAGGTTACTTCGATGTCTTCCTAATAATCCTACAACAAAGAGAATGTCTAGTGCAAACACGTGCATTCATTAGGCTTTCTACTACATGGACAACTACCCAATAATCCTACGACAAAGAGAATGTCTAGTGCCAACATGTGTATATATTAGGCTTTCTACTACATATGCATAAGGTATGCTTTTCATCTGCTTCACTTTTAATGCATCTTGGGGACCCTGAACTTTATTAAACTTTTCCTTTTGACAAAAGATGCTACTGAAAGAAAATTGTCTTTCATTTCAAATCTCTCTAATGCACATTCTATTTAGGCCTTTTTAGACAATTTTAGTATTGTTATCTACCTTTGTGAATCTTTATGTCAATGACATAAGAGACCTTACCAAATCATTCATTTCAAAGTTTTATGAGGGAAATTGTTTACTTTCACGAAGCAAACCTATTTCATTTCTTTTAAGTGAAATGTCATCTACATAGAGGATTAGATAAATAGATTTACTCCCACTGACTTTAGGTGTATACTTACATCAACTATACTATCAATGAATCTATATGAGTTAATTGCCTCATGAAATTTTTTATACTAGTAATAGGTGGCCTCCTTTAATACATATATATATTTCTTTAATTTGTAAACTGACTGTTATTACCAAAACCTTTACGTCGTGACATGTGATAATATCTCGTGATCAAGATCCTCATTTAGGAATGTAATTTTCACATCCATTTAATATAAAATGAGCTACTAAAGTTATGATAATCCTGAATGAATCCTTGTTGGAAACTGCAGTGAAGGTTTTATGTTAATAATACCTTCTTTTTAAATAAACTCTTGGCTATATATTACGGATCTTATTGCTCAAGTTTATGAACTGTCATCAGTTTACCCAACGATTATTGAAGTGTCAGAATATATTATGGGTCTCGTGAAAATACTGCTCAAAATGCATCGCCTGGTCACAGCCCACACGGAGGAGCAAATGGCAACCCCAGCAGTCCCTACAAGTTGGGGATTATATTTACCATTCCATATTATTATTTCATATTATTTTCCGTATTCAGCTTTCCTTATTTTCCTATTTTCTTATTATTTTCTTGTTGCTAGCCACGGGCCCCTTAACTGTAAGTTAGGCTCTTTCGTTATTATATATTATCGTGTAAGTTGTAGTAGAGGCTCTTCCGTTATCTTCTCTTTGATCTCCCCTCCCCCGTTTCTTCTGCTCTACTTCCTTCTACAACCAACTTCATCGTCGTCGGTTTGCTGGTGATGCCCCTGGTGCATGTAATATTGGTGTTCTCATTGAGACATGGCAGAGGAACCAACGATCGAAGAACAAGCATTGACGGCGCTCAAAGCTTTCATTGCAAGGTTGTCAAAGGAGATGAAGGAAGCCGTGGCAACCATCTGGCGAAATACAAAAAGAATCGTTGCACTTATTTCCACAACAAAGCAAACACAGCACTCCATTGCTGACATCCTTCCATCGCTCAACCAACTTGAGTGAAACCCTAGCTTGCCAGCGCATCTTTTGCCATTCATGGCTTCTACCACCGTTACTTTCCATCCTCCAATCCTACCAAACACTCAAATTGCTCCAAATTTTCACTCACCGCAACCTGAAATTCCTTCATTCGCTATGTTCGTACAACTACGTGCAACTCAAATCACCATTTCTGTTTTTACCACAGAACAAATTCGGCACTCCCTCACCGACATCCTGTATACTGTGAACCACACCGACCGACTACCCTTGGCGTCTGCAAATTCCTCTTTGTTTCCAACTCCCTCATTGTTTACGGCTCTCACCTCCAAAAATTTACCTCAAACTGCTCAGACCCAATCATTACTTCCATAAGCCTTAATCGATGTCCAAATCATTACTCCCATTCCATTTCCAATTAACAGAATCGATGATGTTGGATGCTCGCACCTCCACTGCTTGCCGCCCTCCAAGCAGCTAGTACACATCCTGGAGGTACCACCGCAATCTCCTTTTCCTCCATTTTTCTTCCACAATTTCTTGCTGAAATGGCCAATTGCCCTGAGCTCCTATTATTGATGCTTGTGCCGTTACCAAAAGCCACCGGTATGGAAAAATCAGGGGAGGAAACACTAGATGTGGATTGACCCTATTTGCCACATTCCCCACTAACCCAACCACCCACTTACACCAACTCGACTTTGCCCACAAACTCCTCTCCTCAAAGCCTGCCTCTACAGTTCTTTTGTTTGATAGCTAATGAGGACGGCTCCATCCAAACTATAGCACAAATGCTGTCTCCACTGAACCTGACTTCTCATCTAAATTTCTCCACCTCAACACATTTCGGGCCCTAGAAAATAAATCAAGTCCTCCATTGAGGGACAAAAATTGTTGGTGTGCTTGGGATGCAAAGAAGCTGATCCTGGGAGATGGGCAAATAACCGTCTGGATGCACAGGCTTAACAAGGGGGAAAGCCTCACCAATTATAAGTTTGGATCAGCCCTGCCACCTAATTCTCCTCCCTATAATCCTACGAGGCCAAAGCTACTCATCTCAAGGGTCGTTGAAATCCAGCAGGCAGTAATGATTTGCCTGGCAATTCTAGCACCTGCTGGAATCACTGATTTGTCGGGTTATGAAGCCACAATCGAGCAGCTGAAGGAAGAATTGGATGAGTTGGTGGGGGATGGACAAGTGTCAACATCAGCTCAATGATGCAGAAGTTATCCATGCCCAGCTGTAAGTTATGGAATGAACATGTTTACAACGGATTTCACAACCATGTTCAATAAGAAAATTCCTAGAGAATTGACAGATGCATCATTGTCAGGTGCAAGGTTATCTATCCCTTCTGCGTTGTCCATGGTTTTCTTATTTGGAATAGAATTGAATAATTATTTGACTATGAGCACCACGACATCCATAGTTGTTGGTCGAAGTTTCGATGAGGATTTTCTGCACATAGAATTCAATATTAGTTTTCCGTTGTTGTCTTGTAAATTTGCATCAATTGACATGGGTGATGTAATAAGAACGAACAGGTTGAACATAGCGAAAATAATTCACACATTTTCAATAGATTCAGATTTAAGACCACTGGGCTCTGAGTTTCACCTTGGACCATTTGTTACATTCATCAAACATGATGATGAAAGTGCTGAAGGATATGCTAAAGACTCTGATGTCCTCAACGCTTATAATTTTGATTGTGTTGCTTATGAGTATGAGATTTTGGTCGTCAATATTCATGTTCCTTGGTGTTCCTGGAGCACCTGTCTGACACCTTCATGGGAAAGAGCTACGAAAATCATGAGTGAGCGTATTCTTTTAGGAAAATTTGATTGCATAAGGGAAATTAACTTATGTAGGAGGAATCATATACACGGGTATCCGTCTGTTTGAATTTGCGGGAAAGGTAGTGATGTTAGGAATGACCATGGGCACCCTTATCATGAATCTTACTACAGAAATCGAGATACAAATAGTCTGGTCAAGTTTATGGAAACTTTGATCGGAACTCGTGGGCTGGCACTAGAGATTAGGTCGGGCAATGGCACAAAAACTGTGAGGCGAGCAGCACCGGCAGCAGGAGGACGTAATATTGAAGGCTTTTTTGTGATAAGGAGAGTGAAAATGTGGAATTATAGCTGGTACATGTCCTGCTGTTGGAGGAAAAAAGTGGACTCTGAGTCAGGACGCAAAACTCCTCGAGGAAGCTGGTTATGCAAATGAGCTAGCATCGGTTGCGGCTGTTGAACTGAAAACCGTGGCTAGTAAAGTTACAAAACTTTTAGTGGACAATGCAAAATCAGAGAAAGAATTACAAGCTGTTCGTGACTTTGCTCAGTCAGGAGGCTCTAGCATGCAACTTACTGGTAGTGGTAGACATGAACATAATGATGGCATGAAATCATCTAGTAAAAGGGGGTGGTTGTGAAATCTTTGGGACTATTTTGATGGCTTACGAATGGGTATGGTCTCTTTTGCTGTGGATCTGTTGCACTCTACTTCTCTTGATGCGCAACTCGTTGACACTAGCATTCTTCGCAAACAGTTTGCGGATGAAACCCTTCACAAATTGGAATAACTTTCTTCGTTATGGAAAGACTAGTGGAGTTGTTAAGCTAGCCAGATCCACAAGAAGGGCCGATCAGAGCAGCTGTAACAGTTACCAAGACTAACCCTCATTCAACATTGAGAATAAGGTTCTTTTCATGGAAGGAGCAATGTTACGGACCTTATTGCTCAAGTTTATGAAGTGTAATCAGTTTTTTTGACTACTGTTGAAGTGTCAGAACATATTACGGGTTCTTGTGAAAACACTGCTCAGAATGCATCGCCTAGTCATTAGCCTACACTGAGGAGCAAACGGCGACCCCATCAGCCCCTACAAGTTAGGGATTATTTTTTCCATTCCATA
>JAODPA010098740.1:0-21791 GCA_025585075.1 Nepenthes mirabilis
TAAATATAGATTTCCCAGTTGTCACCGTTAAGTTAACAGAAAAGTGGACTGGGCATTTATGAATTCTGAACTAATGGGCATGGCTTTAATGACAACTAGTACCTCCCATCGAAGCAAGAGGGGGAAAAAAACCTAGAAAGCCTATAGTCCATGTATCCATGTGTTACGATCTTATAAACAGCAACTTACTTCATGAATTTATTCCACCTAAAAATCAAATAATTTGTAATATTTAAATCGTAATGCAATGCCACTATCATAATGTCGAGACTCATTTTCTAACAAAACTAGAAACACAACTAATTTTCTTTAAATTCTTTTATTTAACCTCCATTACCCAACAAGTAAAAGAATTACCTCCCTTTGCCAACATTATAACATGCTTGAAATCAAATAGTAAATTATATCTAATCTAATCAAATAGAAATTATATAAACAATGATAAAAATATATAAGTATTATGAATTATTTTGTTCAAAAGGTAAGGCCCACAAATTTTTGGACAGTACACAATTTGGTCCTGATACATCTCAAGGATCCAAATTAATATATGAATTAGTGAACCATCTTGTCACGCCTGAATATTCGAACATTAACGGGTTTGATCTTTGTAACTTCGAATTTGGATCTTGCACTACAAAAAACAAATAGGAGGTAATAGGTATACGAGAATCACTCCCCAATATATTCTCTAACGCTCAAATCAGTACTTCTACTCAAATGTGAAAGTCGCAAGTAAATGGATGGAGAATTTAGATAAGATGAGGATGAATATATATGTGGAAGACAATACTCCTTTTTTTGCACTCGTTTGTTTGAGTGGTTTTAATTTGTACACTCGTCTAGCTGAATGTCTTTTTCTCCTCTCGTCATCGTTGTTCTTTTTTTCTACTTTTGGAGGTGAGATTTTATTTATAACAAAAGATACCTTTTGGTTGGTAGGCACTTGAAATCAATACATGGGCATGATGCTACTCTGGACTAGTGGTGAGGAACGTTACTTGTATGTGTAATGGTTACCTCAATTCAATGGTAAGGCCTCCTAGCTATAGCTATTAGATCAACACAATCACCATCTATATCGAGCCATTAACTAACTCATTATGATCCTTTAATATCTGACTATTTAAATCATACTCATTGGTTCATGTATTTATAAGCTATTTGCCTAATGGGCTCTGTGACATCTTTTATTTGGCTGTCAGTATTTAGACCTCTTATCCACCTATATATAAGGTTGGCTCGTACTTGGTCGTACCCATTGCTAGCCCCTATATTGGGAGGTTTGAATTTTAACTCCCAACATGTCATTGATGGGACGCTAGCTGTAACTTCATCAATGTGCGCCCTTTTTCTAGATATTCTGCTAATTTGTGATTTTGTTTGGTAGTATTTTATTATTTACTATCAATGCTATGATTCGATATATTCTTGAGTTAAATGCTCATTGAGCACTCCTCTCAGTTATAAATTGCGGAGCTCTCTTTGCTTTACATCATAAGGTGTCTCTTGTCTTGCCCAGTAGTGTGACTGTCCTAATCCAACATGGTGCCTTTGCTGCCACAAGCTAAAGTCGGTGGAAGTTCTCTTTTAGCCTTTGAAGTAAGGATTTGAGGAAATGCTTGAATACATTTTTTATTACACTCTTTTATATTGGAACCATCTTAGTTTCTCTCTTTTATGTCAGTCTCAAAACTATGCCTCCATTGCTGTGACAAAGTCCTTGGCTTTTTATTTATCCTTGAGGTGACCTAGACGACTACAGCGGGTATTGGTGGATGAGATTTTTTAGTTGCCTCACCCGATGGTGTCGTTAGTTTCTGGGGTGAGGGCTTTCTTTCTTTTATTGGGTCACCGTTCTACATTTTTCTTTCTTTTTACCTGAGTTCTATTTTTACTATTGAAAGCTTGTATGTTATGAAAAGAATCGATGAATAGAACTACTCGAATAATATTCTTATTTCTTTATATGGCTTCAATATTCTTGGTTGATGCACTTGGATGCCTTTTTTTCTATTTAATTTCTAACAACTTGACAATTCAAACATTTGAAAACTCGATCTTCTAATTATCTGATGTGCAATAATTTACTTTGAGTGAACACACTATTTGCACATCTATAAATCAATTGAATCAACTTTAACTTGAGTATTATCAAGGCCGCCTGTTGTCAATCTGTCGCTTTAAGAAACGCTATTATCAGGGCATCATTACCTACGTAGTACTACAAACATGCCGATCTGAGTGTCAGAGTCACCAACTATCAATCTGTTGCGCTGGGATATATTGTATCAGGACATCATTACTGATACAGCGAAATAGACATGTCGTAACACTCTCCATTGCAGGCACGTGTCTTAACTATTATAGTAATGTGCCTTTCCAGTACCCTTAGATGACACCATTTTTAGGTTGAATTGTTGGCTACTTAAACCCTAGCGTTCTTTCATTATTGCACTTCTTCACATTTCACATCTCTTATCCCTAATTTGCTCTTTATTTCACCTTGTCTCCTTAGCTTCTCAAGCTTCTTCTAAAAGCATCATTGAGATCCCATCCATCCTCACTTGTGAGAATGTGTTAGACATTTACGATAGCTTTAACATTCGTGTCAGCATTCCCTTCTAGGTGCCTTCATCTGATGAGAGAGCCTGCTCTCATTAGCTTGGCTTCATCACCATCTACAAGATCCACCTAAAGGAAGGCCTTCGTATTCCCTTTGCAAGGTAGTTGTATGAGATTTTGGAGGCCCTTGAGATTCCTATTATGCACCTCCATCTCAATACTATTAGATACTTGATTTCTCTGTATGTCTTTCTTTACGGTTGGAACCTTCTCTTAGATGCCAGGACCATCAAAGTTATTTTTTGGGTCAACCAAGATAGTGATTGGATTTCTTTTATCCCTCAAAAAAAGTATAAAACAAGCGGGGGTAATCCATATTTAATAAAGGGTTAGAAGGATCGATATTTATATATTGTGGCCCTTCTGGCTAGACTCTCTCCTACAAATGCGGCTTGGTAAATCCCGGTTACTCTGAAGATGTCACAGAGAATTAGTCTTTTGTGGCTCGGCCCTTGATGGAGCCGATTGAGGAAAATGCTATTTCGCTTCGGAGGATAAATAATTTTTTAACTTGACAGGCGCTTGCTAAAATTGATTGGGAAGTGAGAACGGAACAGGAGGCTGTTGCAGACATGCCTCTTCATCGGCCCAAGAAAAAATTAGGAGAACTTTTCTTCCCAAAGTCTCCTAAAAGGGTGACCGACAGGGTAGATCTCCTCTCATCTTCCTCTAGTAACTATGATAGGGTCATCGACAAAGCCGATGATCAGGTGGTGAGTCATCTCGGAAGCCGGCTTCTATTCATTCTTCAATGGGTTGCCCAATTTTTGAAGAGACACCCGAATTCATTAAGGGTGTTGTAGTTTTATTGCCCACCGTCTCAAGAATAAATGACCCCGTCGCTAACAGATCAAATGAACCGATCGATGCTCCATTTATGGCTGAGTACAGGCTCCCAGGTTTAGTTAACCTGTCACCCAACGAGCCTATTTCTACTCCTCTAGCTGTTTTCATTGTGGAGTCCATTAACAATGATCGGTGTTAGGAGAGTTCTTTGATAATAATCTAGAGGCTTCTAAAGTGAATGAGGCTCTTCAAGCTGATGTTTCTAGGTCTGGGCAGTCAAAGGATCTGAATGCTTTTTCTCCTCCACCCAAGTTTGAGATCCCTCTACAGTATCACGGTTTGCCTCTCCTATACTGGAGGACTCCACACATCTCTGAGTATGAAACCTCTCCCACTCACAAGAGCTGGTTCGTTTGATCATACATGGGCTATACCAATGAGATGTTGAAATTTTTTGCCTATCTCAAACGTTTGTCGACCCTATCATACTCAAGAAGATCGAGATTTGGGTTGATGCTGTCATTGTCAAAGCCGAGCAGAGTCAAGATCGAGCCACTTTCCTAGATAGAGAGTTATCCAAGTAGCTAGTGAGATCTCAAGAGCTATTAGATGAAAAATCCTTAGTCATGGATCAAATCATCTCACTCAAGGACAAACTCTAAGAGGCTAAGTATCAATCAACTTCAGATACTAGCCTTATTGTGGATCTTCAAGACAAGTGTGCTCGACTCGAAGGATGATACATCTTTGAGTGAAAGAGGTTGGACACGCTCTAGATAACATATTCTAAAATAGATTCTATCACTGTAGGCGAATTGTGTCCTTTGTTGCTCCCAACTTCCCTCTAGGCCACCTTAATTCGAGAAATTTTGGAGCTTCTTATCGTTCAGACATTAAGAATTTCTTGGAGCCAAGTGGGGATCCATTGCCACAATCTCTAGCTAGCTCTCAGCTTTAGGATAATTGCACCACTCGTGCATAGACAAATGGCAGTACAATTGTAACCTTTTGAAAGATTTAGTTCCCCACATTGTAAATACCTATTTATTAATAAATCAGGTAGATTATTCCAATTATTATCACTGATACTTTTTTTTATATGTTAAATTTTTTGCTCAACATGTTCTTCATTTGCCGACTACGCTTGGTAGCTATTGCTGCTGAGCTTGGTTGAACCTTAGTCCATTGTCTATTTTTGTTTAATGGTGCTCGTTCCTATGAGAGAACATCATAATAGTCTAGCTAGGAAAGCTCCTTGCTTATCAACTAGATGTGGTTGCCATTGTCGCTAGGCTTTATTGGATCCTAGTCCATCGATTGTATTTGACTGATAGTGCTCATCCCTGTAAGAGGACATTGTTGCACCCATGTGTCGGGCCCTAATCCATCGACCATGTTCGACTAATAGTTATATTTCCATTGGGAGGACAATGGAGCATGCATGCTAAGAAAGCCCCCTAAGTTTTCATTTTCGTTGGCCTCTTTAGAAGAGGTTAGACTTCGGTCTACAAGCCCACGAGCCTTTAAATAATAGTTTGCGTGCGACTATCATTTAGGCCGCTTGTTTGCTACAACCGCCGTTTTGACCGTGCTTTTAATAGGTCGATTCAACGTGAGAGTTTCACTCGACTTAGGGTGGGTCAGTCTTGGTCGCTTAGATTCATGAAATGACGAGCAAGCACACAAATGGACAATTAATGTTATAAATGCATAGCAATTTTATTGTTATTAATATTAGTACATTACACAAGCACCCCATATGTCATACACGAAACTTACCTTCATCCAGTGAAAGTTTATTAGTAATATTTTTTAAAGTGGATGGTGTTCCATATCCTCAAGAACAGCTTTTTATTTTAGGTTTATAGTTTTTATACACTTTCTGGAGAATAGTTGAGACTATAAATAGTCCCCCTAATTAAAGGACAGCTTATTCCTAATGGTGATCTTACCCAAAGCCTCTATGCTCTTTAGAACCTGATTTCCCACCTCAAATTGGCAAGCTTTACCTTATTTATTGTAGTATCAAGTGACTCATTACTGGTAAGCCACCGTCTGCGGCCTTGCTACATTTCGAGCTTCCTTGAGCAAATTGAGATGCTCTCACAAAAGTTGGAAATTTCTATGTGGGTCAAAAGTTTTAACTCAGAGACTAGGTAGCCTAATTTCTACTGGAATGACCGCCTCTATTCCATAACACGAGTTAAATAGCATTTCTCGTGCTAGTTCTCTGGGGGACATCTGGTAGGACGATAATACAGAGGACAACTCATCCACCTAGGAGCCCCCTGTATCTTCTACCTTCATTTTCAACCCATGTAGCAAGGTTTGGTTCATCACTTCCACTTACCCATTAGTCTACGAATAGGTAACTGAAGTATGGACCAACTTGATTCTCAAAATCATGCGATACTTGGTGAAACTTTTGCTGGCAAGTTGGGTTCCGTTATCGATCACTATAACCTCAAAAATCCTAAACCTACAAATGATACTCCATCGGACGAACTCGGTCACATTTTGTTCAATTATTCTTACTAGTGGAGAGACCTCTGCTAATTTTATGAAGTAGTCTATGGTGACTATAATGAACTTTCTCTCTCCTGATGCAACGGGTAGCAAGCCTAATATGTCAAGCCTCCATTGAACGAACGGTCAGGGCAACTATAGGGTTTGGAGTTCTGTGTGCGACTGATTAGGGACATTACCATGGATCTAATAATTTTCGTATTTCTTTACAAACTTCATTGCACCTCTCTTTATCATGGGCTAGTAATAGCCTTGCCATATGACTTTGAATGTTAGGTTCTTACCCATACATGTAACCTACAGCTTTCAAGATGCACTTCACTCAGTATGTAATCAGCTTTGGTTGGTATCAAATACCGCATGTAAGGAATAGAGTAACCTCTTCAATATAGTTTTTCGTCTAAGAGGGTGTACCAACTTGCTATCCTTTTTATATGCCTGGCTTCTTTCTGATTTTTTGGCAAAAGGCCTTCTTCAAGGTACCATCTGTATATAGTCATCCAGGTATCGCCATCTGAGATTTTAAGTAGCTCTTATTTTGGGACTTCTGCACTTAGGATCATGAAGATTCCCTCATCTCTCTAGTGTATTGTTGAAGGTTTCCAGTCACTACCACTTTTGCTAGCTGATCCGCCTTCCAATCGTCTTCCCTTAAGATGTGGTGAATTTTCACCTTATCGAATGACTCGGTCAGGCCCTTTATTCTAACAAGATATTTTACGAATAATTGACTACTTGTCTTAAAATTTCTAATTAATTGGTTGATGATCAACTCTAAGTCGCTATGAATGATCAGACTTCTGGTTCAACACTCCTTCGCTAGTCTGAGCCTGACCAATTAGGCTTTATACTCAACGATATTGTTAGTAGCCGAAAATTCGAGTGTTATAGAGTATTTCTTTTTTGACCAATCCTGTAATACCTGGCTTCCATTTGATTTATTTTGTTTATATTTGTTATTTTGGATATATTAGATGCATTAGAATTAATTATATATTATAAAATTTTGAAGGATCCAGAGCAACAATTTGGCACTAGAGGCACGCCCGAGTGGCTCCTGAAGCACTGTTTGCATATTTAAGCGACTGCAACGCACTGTGCTGGCATTTTTGCTTGAGAGAAGGAAGAAAGGAGTGAGAGAGGAGAAAGAAGAGGAGAGAGAAAGAAGAGAAGTGGCAGTTTAGAGTATCTTTTTATCAGATTTGCTTGATATAAGGTTGAGACAAATATTTTTAAACTCTATCATTAATTTGTTTCAGTATTTAATAAGTTTTGAACTTACTTTGGATGTTTAATATTCATGCATGTTATTTTTATTTAGCCTATTTATTTTCTTTGTGCATGCATGATATTTTTACTGATCAATTTTAGATTTTGTTTGAATTCTATAAGTATTTGAGGGTTTTATTATTTTATAAAAAAGATGGATAAATATTTAAGGCTGTATATTTATATATCAATATATTTCCATAAAAAAGTGATGAAAATCTGTGTGGGCCATGCATTAGAACTCATATATTACTACCTGAGGATTGAGGTCTCTACCTTTGTAATATGATTCGATATATGATATGTGACCCTCTCCTGATTGGGAGAGCTTTTTTCCGAATAGAAAAATTTATGACTCCCATTTTTGTTGGTAGAAAACGGCTTTGTTTATAAATGATCCACTTCGTTTATGTTTTAATATGAATCATCATAAATGAATTGAATAAAAACTTATATATTCAGACATCCTAATATATGCATTAAACTTGATAATCACATCAAAAACTACGATTAGCAAAATATGGTAAGCACATTCCTTATCTATAAGAGATAGTACATAGATGACCCTACCCATAGTCTAAATAGTAGTTATTATGGTTTAAAGTTATTGAGAGTATGTGTAACCCTTCCTCAAGTTGGTCTCTTAGTTTTTAATTATTTGATTTCATACATGCTTTGTATTTCTGTATTGGTTTATATTTAAACTTCGATTTGAGATTCATAGGTTTGCCCACAGATGAAATTTAATTAGTCTTATACATTTGGATATGTGAGTCATTTCGAAACCTATTTTAACTTATACGATTTTGTTTCGGCCTTTATTTGTTCATATGTTGTTTGAATCCAGAATTTATTCCGTTCAATATACATTTCATATGATTGTGATATGATTTACATTATGTGATTTCGCTCCAAATCAAGTTTCGTCCAATGTATATCCCAATGCGACTATATTTTAATTCAAATTATGATTTGAATACAAGACCACTCTTATGATTTTCGATATCAGGTTTTTGGATTTCTATCTTTTAGCCATTTTGAATGTGTTTATGGACGCTCCCTCTGATTTCAAACATTATTATTTTTTGTTATATGATATTGATACTTATTGAGTTTTAAAATCACATTTTATTTATTATCCCTTCATATTAGTGTGCTTGAATACTGTGCAGGATTCAAACGTGATCTGACCACAACTTTGTTTATTTTGGGTGAGTATTGTATTTGTTTGGATATTGTTAATGTGGACTACATCTTGGATATTGAGACTAGTCGATTGTAAGCCTTTGGTTATTTATTAAGTAGTGGATCAGTATTTATAATGGATATGTATATATTTGGTTCATCCCTCCCTTATGACCTTTAGGAGCACTTCGTGCTATTTATTGATCGAATAAGTATCTTATGAGGTCTTATGATGGATTTTGCATTATGTTCATTGTTATTATTGGATGATAAAATTTTATTGTTTATTTGTTTGTTATGCCTGGGTTAGAATTTGTTGATTATTATAATATTATTTTAGGATTTTTAAATTTTATATATTATGATTATTAGACTTACTTTGGTCCAAATTCGTAACAATTATTGTATCAGAAAAAGTTATATGGAGAGGCATTTTGGATCAATTTTGGATTTATTTTGGAAGATAATTGATTAAATATTTTGTATGATAGGTGACTTCTATGGTGGACAATAGAAATTTTGGGTGTGGAGGTTCAGGTTTGAACTAGGAGGATAATTATCTAACTATGATGGGTTGCATGAGTGACTAATGGACATAATGATCTGACGGTAAAATCATAATTTTGCTGCTATGAGGAGGATGGCCGAGTAAGGGTAAGGTAGGAATCCCTTTGACCGATTCAAAGGTGAGCATATCCTAGAGTTTTTGGGAGAATTTAATCAGATTAAGGCTGAAAATTGGCTTGAAAGGATGGAGAAGGTATTCAAGGTGATCGGCTGCCCAAAATAAGATTGTGGCCAATTATGATATGAAGTTCACGAAGTTTTCTCAATTCGCTCCCCATGTAATTGGAGTTAAGACCCGAAGAGCCCAAACATTTCTATAAGGGCTTCAGGATTTAATTAGAAAGCAGCTTGTGTCCCTCTATCTACAAATAGTAAAATGTTGGATCAAGCTTTATTGATCGAGTAGGAGCAGTTATAAAAGAAATATTTTGAGAGGATATCGAAGCATAGAGGTCAAAGTTCTAGAGTTGGAGGCTCCTATTTGAAGTCTAAAGGTCAAGATAAAGGAAGTCGATTATGGTAAAGTCTTATCTGCCAAAGCCCTAGTTCACAAGATTAGTATGCGAGTTTTGTGGGAAGAATTATGCTGAAAGAGTGTGTTTCTGCCAGAGTGGAGCATGTTAAAATTGTGACAAAATGGGCCACCAGGTAAAGGATTGTCTTACTCCTTCAAGGCGTCTGGACAGTAGGACAGTGATTCGTAATAAAGCTTTTGCAGCAAAGGCACAAGATGCTAGAGTAGATCCATCAGTGGTGCAAGGTAATCCATGAATCTTTGATTCTTTAACCCATATATTGATTGATCCCAGGCCTAGCATTCTTTTGTTGCCCCTAGACTTGTTTGTAATTTGTGTGTGCCTCTTGAATTTCTAGAATGTGCTTTAATAGTGTCTACCTGGTGGGTAAATCTTTATTTTCTAATATTATGTATCCTCAATGTCTGATTTGGGTTAATGGATATGAGTTGATGGTGAATTTAATTTTGCTTAACATGTTAGACTTTGATGTTATTTTGAAAATGGACGAGTTGATGTGCTATCACACCAATGTGGATTACTTCAGTAAGACAATTTTATTTTGCATCTCGGGTTATAATTCCTTTAAGTTTCAATGAAGTGTTGGAAGGGAGACAACAAATTTGATCTTAGCTTTACATGCAAGCCATTTGATGAAAGAGGGGAACCGAGCTTATTTAACATATGTGACTATATTTGGAAGTCATTCTGTGGCCATTGGGGATATTCCAATTGTCTATGATTTTGAGGATGCCTTCCCGTAGGATTTGCCTGAATTACCTTCCGATTGGGAGATTAAGTTTACCATTAATGTCATGCTAAGATCTGCACCAATATTGAGAGCTCCTTATAGAATGGCCTCGTTTGAGTTGAAAGAATTGAAATAACAGTTGAAAGATTTATTAAAAAAAGGTTTTATTCGATCGAGTGTTTTTCCGTGGGGTGCTCCATTATTATTTGTCAAGAATATAGATAGGTCGATGAGATTATGTGTGGATTATTGAGAGTTAAATAAAATCACGATAAAGAATAAATATTCTCTCCTGAGGATAGATAATTTGTTTCATTAGTTACAAGGGCTCGGATGTTTTCTAAGATTAACATGCATTCAGGATCCACCAGTTGAGGATTAAGTGGGAGGATGTGACATAGACAGCCTTTAGGATGAGGTACGACCATTACGAATTGTTTATGATGCCTTTTGAGTTATCAAATGCGCCAACATCTTTTAGAGACCTTAGGAATTGAATATTCCAGCCATAGTTGGATCAATTTATAGTGGTATTTATTAATGATATTCTGATTTATTTGAGGAGTTTTGAGGAGCTTGTGACATATCTGAGAATTGTGTTATAGATTTTATGGGAAAAGCAACCATTTGTAAAATTGAAGAAGTGTGAATTTTAGTTGGAGGAAATTTTATTTTTAAGTCATATTATTTCTAAAGGTGGCATATCTGTGGATCCAGAGAAGATAAAAATGGTGACCAATTGGGAAAGACCAATGAATTTAGTAGAGGTGTAGGGTTTGTTGGATCTAGCCGGATACTACAAGCAATTTGATGAAAATTTTTTTATGATTGCGGTGCCACTGATGTGCTTAACCTAGAAGTAGATAGTTTTTATTTGGGATGATGATTGTGAAAGGAGCTTTCAAGAGTTGAAGAACAAATTGACATCGACACCAATATTATCAATCCCTGATGGATTAGGAGGATTTATGGTTTAGTGTGATACTTCCAAGAGAGGTTTGAGTTGTATGCTGATGCAGCGTGACTGGGTAATTGCCTATATGTAGTTGAAGGTCCATGAATATAATTATCCCACCCATGATTTGGAGTTGGTGGTTATAATTTTTGTGTTAAACATTTGGAGGCATTATTTGTATAGAGAGAAGTTTGCGGTTTATTCGAACCATAAGAGCTTGAAGTATCTATTTTTGTAAAAGGAATTAAATATGTAGCAATGTGGGTGGATAGATTTTCTTAAGGATTATGATTGCAGGATACATTGTCAACCGTAAAAGACAAATATAATTACCGTTACTTTAAGTCAGAAGTCTTCAAATTTGATTGCTCACTTGATGATTAAGGAATAGAAGATGTTGGATGGAATGAAAAACTACATAATTCTGTTGCACTTCCAGGGGTTGAGGATGATGTTGTCATATCTTCAAGTATAGCCATTGATTTTGGAGAAGATTAAGGAACCCAGATGAGCAACCCGTACTTGATGGAAATTGTCAAAGATTTAGACAATGATTTGCGAGCAAATTTTAATGTGCGAGTTGATGGGATTCTTTACTTTTGGGATAAGATTTGAGTTTCTAACATTGAGGAACTTAATGAGAGAAGTTTAAATGAGGCCCATATATCAATGTATACTATTCATCTCGAAGTCAATAAGATGTATCAAGACATGAAGAAGACATTCTAGTGGAAGAATATGAGGTGGGTGATTGTGACATATGTGGTAAGATGTATTATGTGTCAACAAGTGAAAATCGAGCGCAAGAAACTTCTAATATTTTTGCACCCTTTGTAGATTTCCAACTGAAAATGGGGACACATCACAATAGATTTTATCGTAGCGTTGTCTAGGATGGCAAGGAATATAGATGCTATTTTGGTGATTATGGATCGGTTGACAAAGTCGGCTCATTTCTTACTTGTCTGGATGACATATTTAAGGGATAAGTTGGCTCATTATTACACTATGAGATTGAGAGGTTATATGGTATTCTAACTTTGATATTTCTAATCGAGATTCGAGATTTATGTCAAAATTTTAAGAAAGTTTGCATAATGAGTAAATTATCAAACTAAAATTTGACACAATATTTCATTTGCAAATAGACGGTTGATATGAGAGGACCATCTAGATTCTGGAGGATATATTGAGGATATTAGTTTTGGAGATAAAAAAATTGGGATAATTATTTATCGTTTAATGAGTTTACATACAAAAATAGCTATCAGTTGAGTATCGGGATAGCCCTTTTTGAGGCCTTGTATGGATGCAAATGTAGGTCTTCTATCAATTAAAAAAAATGGCAATCACAGATTTTTGGACCCCGATATTATTTAGGACACTTCACATGATATCAAAATTATTCAAGATCAGGTAATGGTTGTGTAGAGTCGCTAGAAAAGTTATGCTGATAGGAAGAGATTTGCTTTGAGGTTCAAGGTGGAAGATCATGTGTTTCTGAAAGTATATCCGATGAAAGGAATCTCAGGGTTTGGGATAAAAAGTAAATCGAAACCAATATTCATAAGGCCATTTGAGATTTTAGAGAGATTTAGAGTGATAGTTCATAGATCTATTTTACCTCCAAGTATGGCAGATTGTCATGATATTTTCATGTATCTATGTTGAGTAAGTATGTATTTGATCCTTCATATATTATTGAGTTTGAGCCATTATAGATTGATGAGAATTTATTTTATATTGAGGTTTTAATTCAAATTTTAGACCGAAAGGATCAAGTATTGAGGAATAAGACAATCTCAGTGGTTAAGGTGTTGTGGAGAAATTATTTAGTCAAGGAAGTAACTGAGGAGCACAAGGATAAAGTTCAAGAGAAACATTCCTATTTGTTTGAGTTTTGAGGTACGTAAATTTTGAGTATAAAATTTTTATAAAAATGAGAGAGTTGTAATACTCGGCTTTTATTTGATTCATTTTGGTTATATTTGTTATTTTTGGCATATTGGATCAATTGGAATTAATTGTGCATTGTGAAATTTTGAAGGATTCGGAACAAGTTGGCACCTGAAGCGCGCCCAAGTGGCGCCTGAAGCGCCCTTTGCCATGGGCTTTTTCCCGAGGACTGCACAGAGCACCGTTTTTTAAGGGGTGGTGCTCGAGTGTTAATCTGTGTATTTAAGTGGCTATGAGGTACTATGCTAGCATTTTCGCGCAAGAGAATGAAGAGAGGAGAAGGAAGATGATAGAAAAAGAAGAAAAGTGGTGATTTGGAGTATCCTTTTGTCAAATCTATTTGGTATAATGTTGAAGCAAATATCTTTAAACCGTAACCTTAGTTTGTTTCAATATCTAATAATTTTTGTGTATATTTTAGAGGTTTAATGTTCTTGCATGCTATTTTTATTTAGTCGATTTGTTTCATTTGTACATACATGATATTTCTACTTATCATTTTTGGGTTTTGTTATTTTATAAAAAAATAGATAAATATTTGAGGCTATATATTTATATATTAGTATATTTGCATAGAAAAAATCATGAAAACCTATATGGGTCATGCATTAGTATTCAAGTATTGCTGCCTAAGGATTGAGATCTCTACCTTTGTAATATGATTCGATATGTGATATGCAACCCTCTTCCGACAGGGATAACTTTGTTCCTGATGGGAAAATTTGTGATTCCCTTTTTCACTGGTAGAAAAATACTTTGTTTGTACATAACCCACTCCATTTATTTTTTAATGAAAACCATTGTAAGTGAATTGAACAGAAACTTATAGATTCGGACATAGTGAGCATATTCCTTATTTACGGAAGATAGAGTACATAGATGGCCCTACCCATTGGTCTAAATAGTGGTTGATATTATTTAAAGTTACCGGTAGTATGTGTAACCTTCCTCAAGTTGGTCTCTTGGTTTTTGATACTCCAATTTCATGTATATTTTGTATTTCTACATTAATTTGTATTTAAACTTTGATTTGAAATTCGTAAGTTTGCCCACAAATGAGATTTGATTAGTCTCATACATTTGGATATATGATTTGTTCCAAAACCTATTTCGATGTATATGATTTCGTTCCGGCCTTTGTTTTCATATGTGATTTGGATCTAAACTTTATTTCATTCAATATATATTTCATATGGATATGATATGATTGGATTATGTAATTTCACTCTGGATCACGTTTCTTTCAGTATACATCCCAATAGAACTATATTTTGATTCGGATTATATTTTAAGTACAATACTACCCTTACGACTTTCGATATTAGGCTTTTGGATTTGTATATTTTACCTATTTTGAATGTATTTATCGACCATCTCTCTAATTTTGGACATTATTATTTTTTATTATATGATATTAATACTTACTAAGTTTTAGACTCACTTTTTGTTTCTTATCCTTACAAATAAGTGGGCTTGGATATTGTACAAAAGTTAGATGTGATTTGACTGCAGCTTTGTTTATTTTGGGTAAGTATTGTATTTGTTTGGATATTGTTAGTATGGATTGCACTTGGATATTGAGATTGGCCTATTGTAGCCTTTTGGTTATGTTTTAAATAGTGGGTTGATATGTATAATGGATATGCATATATTGGGTTTGTCCCTCCTTTATGACCTTGAGGAGCAGGTCATGCTATTTATTATCCAGATAAGAATTCAATGAGGTCCTGTGATGGATTTTAGGTTCCATTCATTATTATTATTAGATGATGAAATTTTATGGTTCGTTTGTATGTCATGCTCAGGTTAAAATTTGTTGATTATTATAGTATTATTTTAGAATTTTTAAATTTTATGTATTATGATTATTAGACCTAATTTGGTCCGGGTCGTAACACGTTCGGAGTTCTAAAGATCACGCCAGCTCCATTCCCTGATTAAAATGATAACCCATTCAAGTGTAAGATCTAGGTTGGTGCCTCCTCAAGTTGACCGGGGACTTCATGCTTCTTAAGTTCACTTGGAGTCAGAGTCGTTGTTTTGACTATGAAATCTACTAGGGTTAACCTTTTTATAATCAGTCATGCTCGGCATTCTTTGTCAAATTTGCCCAATTTCACAACCCATTTTATTAATTGTTCGAACGTATCGGGTTTCTACACAATCCCCTTTAATGGTTGATTAGTTAGGACAATGATCTTATGAGCTTGGAAGTACATTCGAAGCATTCTGGTAGAGTGGACCTGTGTTAGAGAAATCCTTTCAGCATACGAATAACGAGTCTTGGTGCTTATCAAAATTTTACTGACATAGTAGACCGGTTGTTGTACCTTAGACTCTTGCCTAATCATGACCGAACTTAGTTACATGTCGGATACGGCTAGATAGATGTATAATTCCTCACCTTCTTTCAGAGAGAAAATGAGTGGAAGTTTAGCGAAGTATTCCTTTAGTTCTTTGAAGACTGATTGATAGTCTTCTGTCTACTAGAAACCATTTGCCTTAATTCCTCTCAGTATTTTAAAGAAAGAAAGAAACTTCTCCATGGATTTTGTTAGAAATCGAGAGACTGTTGCGAGTCTCCCAATTAACCTCTAGACTTCCTTCGCAGTTCAATATGAATTCATGTCCATGATTGCTTCATTTTCTCAGGGTTCGTTTCAATTCTCTAGTGTGACACTATAAATTCAAGAAACTTTTTAGAAGTTACTCTAAACACATACTTCATTGGATTTAGCTTCATTTGGTGCGCTCAAAACACCTCGAAAGTTTCACCTAGGTTGTGAATATGGTCGTCGACTATTATACTTTTAACGAGCATGCCGTCCACATATACCTTCATAATCCTTTCGATTTATGTCTCAAATATTTTATTTACTAGCCTCTGACGTATTGTTCATGCATTCTTTAGGTCGAAGGGTATGATTTATAGCAGTAGGTCCCTTGGTCGGTTATAAAAGAGATGAGCTCTTCATTCTCGAGACTCATCTGAATTTGATTATATCTTGAATAGGCATCCATGAAACTTAATAACTTATGCCTAGATGTTGAGTCTACCAGTAAATCAATTTTTGGTAACGAAAAACCGTCTTTCGGACATTCTTTATTCATATTAGTGAAATCGATGCACATCCACTATTTTTTGTTGCTTTTCTTAATGAGCAATATATTCGACAGTCAATTCGGATATTGGACTTTCCTTATAAAACTTGCATCGATAAGTTTTTGACTTCCTCTCGCATGACAATCAGTTTCTCAATGGACTGGTTTCTCCGTTTTTGCCTCATAGATTTGTGTCCGGGATCAAAACCCAACTTATGGACCATTACCTTGGTCAAAATTTCAAGCATGTCCACCGGTGTTCATTAAAATATGTCTAAGTTTTGCCAAAGAAAAGTCATCAGTTATTCATATAGTTGACTCAGCAAAGTGCCTTCAATCTTCACATATTTCTCGGGCTCATTTGAATCTAACGAGATTTGATTCGTTGACTTTTCAGACTGGCCATGCTGTAGGGTTGTTTCATCTTGGAGGTTGAATTCTTCAATTGGGTGATTTAGAACCGCCTGATTGACTTGAGATAAGTAACATGTTCAATCGGTGATTTGATCACCTAAGACCTCTCCGACTCCACATGCTGTCATGAACTTCATCTTCAAATGGGATCAATGTCACTACTTTGAATACAACCAAGTAGGGTCGTCCCAATATTACATTGTAGACCGAATGTAGGTCAACTATTAGGAATGTGAGCATTCAAGACATTATCTTTGGGTAGGTTCCTAATGTGACTTCCAATTGAATGGTTTTCGGATCGGCATGAGTTCATTGTCTAACCCGTATAAGGATCCCTTGGCCAACTTCATTTGGTCCTTTTTCAATCCAAGCTTAAAGTAGGTATCAAGGTAAAGAAAATTCCTATAACTTTCATTATCAATGAAGACCCAATTAATTGGTAATCAAAGGTATCATCCTAAACAAGTGCAAATACAATAAGATGGTCAGAATAGAGAGTTACTATATGATCCATATCATCGTTATTGAAACTAATGACATCATTCCTTACTCCTAACCTTTGTTTCATACTATTGGAAGTTTTCTCAGGGTAGTACGGACCTTTATTTCTCCGTGGCCTTATTAATATCATACTTACCACTCTGACCGCTACCCAATTGCTTTGTTGCTCTTCCTATCCTAACTTGTCATTATTGGCACTTTTGGAGGCTTACCCCGGGTCTCATAAAAACTTATTAAGATACCCTTTTCAAATGAGAGTCCAATAGTCCTCAGTGCTTTGTCTTGGAAATCAATGGTAGAAATAGTACTTGAACTTATCTCCTCCTAAGTTCGTTCTGAATCTGCATCAAGACATTCATCTGAGTATCATTCAAAGGAGTTAGGTTTAAAGACCTGTACTCCTTTTTGGTGCTCGTTTCGTCCTCAATTTCTTTATGGCCTCTCGAGTGCTGGAATTGTCACTGTTCCTCTTCTTTCCACTAGTCGATCATAGATATAGTTCTGTGTGCTCTAGCC
Organism: Nepenthes mirabilis; assembly: GCA_025585075.1. NCBI lineage: Eukaryota > Viridiplantae > Streptophyta > Magnoliopsida > Caryophyllales > Nepenthaceae > Nepenthes > Nepenthes mirabilis. Next base: position 17,669 of record JAODPA010098740.1, read on the forward strand.
TATGAGGTTTCGGTTCCAAAACATCATAATTAGAAGGTAATTAAAATGATAATAATCAAAATTATGCTTAAAATGTGTAAAAAATTAAAATCAGAAGCAAAATAGAGGAATTTGTGCTCGGCGCCTGATGAACGTCCAAGGCACTACTCAGGCGCGAATAGCAGAACCTCGGTGCCCGAGAGACGCTCAAGGTGAGCGTAGGGTGAAAATAGTAGATCCCCATGCTCGATGACCGCTCGAGCACAGGCCAAGGCATGAAGATCAGAGTGTACTACGCTCAACGACCACTCGAACGCAGGCCCAGGCACATTTTCCAATAGTGTGGCACTCGACTACCGCTCGAATAGTGCCCGAGGCACCAGCCGGAGTATATATACACATAAGGGTTTCGTTTGGGGTTTTTTTTGACCATTTTGTGATTTCTAAAGAGAGAGAGAGCGACGACCAAGAGAGAGAAAGGAGAAGATCGAAGCCTTAGAGCCTGAATCTGCCCAAGTGCTAGTTATAAAGGTTGTAGATCGGGTCGAGACAAGTGCTTCCATACCCTTTTTATCTCCTCTTTTAATTTTTATTTATTTTTTTGGGTATTTTCATCCCAATACCCACCCAAATCATAAAGAACATATAACTCATGATTATTGCTCAAAATATTTATAATTTATTATCCGATTTGCCTCCCGTATGGCCCGGTTAGGCTTTGCCAAATCCTAACCAGCGCATTGTTTGGGTTTCCCCCAATCCCTTCAACATTTATGCATTTTGCCCCTCAAATATGAATCACCATATTCTAATTATGCACATATATCGGCCGAGCGTCCGATTTTACAAGTATTGACCCATTCGTGACATCCGGATGCTCTAAATCAACACTGTTACTATTCACCTGAGAATAAATGGAAAAATTTGCATGCTTCCACCCTAATTAATTATTATGAAAATATGATTAATTGCATATGTTTAAATATAAGCTCCGAGAAAAATATGATTGTGCTCCGTGTGTGGAAGAAATGTGATTCGGAGGCCTTCAAAGTGATAATTGCCTAATAGAGGTAAAAAAAATTCCAATCTTTTTATGCATTACGATATCCATGCATCCAAATTGAATCGTGAAAAAATTTTAATCCAAATGAAAGATAAAAATCGTACAAGTATTCGGAGGAAAATCCATAATTGAATATGATATCAAATTGTTCTCCCGGTTGGAGATATTGTGAATGAATTATGGTGGATTTTTCCTCAAATGAATAAGAAATTACGAAACTAAGACCATGGATTTACATCACAGAGGTAATATCCTTTGGCCTGCCACTAGCATTATAGTAGAGACTTGAGGATTGCGCCGACCACGTATTATAGCAGGCAGTGCTCTTGGTAAGCCTTACGATATTACTGTGGAAGGACGATGAATGCCTCTGGACTTCAGGAGATTAGGATAGTGTTTTATTGGCCCTGTATGATCGAGCGATAGGCATACCGCTATGCCACATGGTGTATCGGCCTATCTATAGGCATAATATGTAGACAGGCCTTCCGCTGGATCGAGAATAAGCGCTTACAACCTTAGATCATGTGGGATATCATGATCCTTCATCATTCTCCCGCACCTTTAGTTAGTAAGGCTTACTAACTCTAATCCGTAAAGATGAATAATCATGCACAAAGTATATCCCAAAGAAAAGTAAATTGTATTCCAAAGTATATTTGATCATGTTCCCATTTAGGCATCTCTTTCATGATTATGTCTCTTCCCTTATCTTCGCTTATATTGTCTATCGCTTTTGATTATGATGCATTTACTGAATTGTTAGCTCACTCTTACTTCTTTTTCCTTTCAGATAAGTAAGCCATTATACTCGACAAGCCCGAATATGCTATAAGCGCAGGATAGGCAATTGATACAAATTGAAAAGCTTTTAAGGACTTGTTTTGTTAATTTATATAAGATATGGATATTGTAATAATTATTTTAATACTTATGGTTATGTATATGTATGTCATGATGATGATAGATGTATAGATAGTTTTCGCTATTCATTGATGAATGTAGTAGCTTCTACAGATATCTTTTATGGTTGTAATTGGTTCCTAATTAACATCCTTTCTGAGCCGGCATCGTACCAGAGTTACGATGTCGGTGCTACCAGTGTGCTTGTTGTGGCGATTGGAATACTGTGTTTATGTTATACGTATGCTATGGATTCTGTATATGATTTTGTATTTGGTAGATATTCGTTTTATAGATGGAACTCAACTGGATTTTTAGTAGAATTTTCAGTCCGTCACACTGCCTCTCTGTTTCGTTAGCTTCTTCGATGACAACGTATGCACGGGTAATGGTCTCTACTTCAAGAAAGGTTTTAAACTCTTATTGGACTAAATATTTAAAGAATTCACTCGACTATATTGAAGAAATTCAACTTCACTCATTCGTTAGCTTTGATATCTTTCGAGCTTCCACATTAAATCAGGACAAAAAGTGCTTTAGACTCTCATTTGGCCCTTACCGGAAATGGATAAGATGCCATGACTACTTTTCTTTCCTTTAATTGGAGGCAAACTTTGATAGGTAGTTATCGACCAGCTCCTAAAATGTTCGGATCTAATTTGGTGCTAGCTGAAAAAATCAAATTCATACATCTGCTTTGAAGGTCAGCGGAAAGTAGAAATATAATGCAGGATCATCTAGGCCCTAGAACCCCAACAAGATATAAAAATGATCTAAATGGTCCATAGGATTATAATTTCCATTCTTGGGTTCCAAGGTCAATATTTTGAACTTGTGAGGGAGTTGATGTATCTAGATCTCCCTCATGAATGGTGACCTGCCTAAATCAGCTGAATATTTGTCTGTGCTTCCTCAGAACAGTTTCTACTCGATCTTTCAAATCCTCTCCTCCACCTGGGATATGGACGTAACCCTCTTCGTGTTGAGAAAAGTTATTAACTCTGAATGGTTTGGTCAGACGTGTTGGACTTGTCGGCTATGAACTTTTCTCGAAAGAGTACTACTTGAAGTTTTGTCTTGAGATGAAGGTTTCCCAATATCTCGGGAATAGCGTGGGTATCACCATTCTGGGATTTCATCCCCTGCTTTAAAATTTAATCAACCTTCTAACTGAGTCTAGGTCCTGTCACTCGAGGCTTCCCAGGCTTCAAGGTTGTCAAGCCATGAAATCACTTCCTTTGTGGGTTATTTTTTCCTCCGGTTCCTCCTTCTAGATACAGAAGTTTGAGAGTTAGATGATGGAGTTTCCAATTGGTGTCCCTCCAATCAATTCCAAATGGTCTTGAAAACTTTGGACATTGAGTCAACCTGAGCCACCAGCGTTTCCACGTCTACATTTATGGTTGGACAAGCATTTCCATGGCTACCCTCTATCGGGTCATTGCCATGAAAAATAACGTCCTCGAGGAGTACACTTATCTAGATCCTCTTGTTGGTTATGTTCTCTCTTCTCGATTGGGTGGCTTGATTATCATCTTTCCATAGACAGTGGCAATAATATGTCATGAGAATCGAGATTAATATATAAATTAGGGAGTTGTCTTATCATATCTAAACATTTAAATAATAACGGGTTCAATCTTCATAACTCTGAATCTAGATCTTATGCACCACAACTCATTTGTCTTAGTGGCTTTAGTTTGTACACTCATCTAGTTGAGTCCTTTTTCTCTTCTCGTCGTCGTTGTTGTTCTTTTCTTTCATCTTTTGGAGGAAAGGTTTTATTTATAATAAGAGGCTCCTTTTGGTTGGTGGGTACCTGGAATCAATGCGTGGGCATGATATCACTTTGGATCGGTGGTGAGAGGCGTTACTTACGTGTATGATAGTCACCTCAATTCGATAACAATGCGACCTGGTTATCAGCTGTTCAATCGACTCAATCATCCTTGTATCTGGCCATTAAGTGACTTATTATAATCCCTTAATATTTTACTGTTCAGGTTATACTCCTTTATTCATACATTCGTAGGTTATTTGCCTGATGAGCTCTATAACATCTTTTGTTAAGCTGTCAGCATTTAGGTCTCTTATCCATCTATGTATCGGGATGACTCGTGCCTAGATGTACCCATCAGGCTTGACCCTTATTTTGATTATTTTTGTAAGCATAAATTT
>JAODPA010098751.1:0-21782 GCA_025585075.1 Nepenthes mirabilis
TAATTTTATCTGTTAGAATTCTAATCCTTGATCTTTGATTATTGATGGGGACGTCAGTAGTAGACCGGCTCAAAAGGGATAGGTGACCTAAAATCGATAGCGACCGATTTATTCCTGGAACGGTCAACGCTGCCGTTGATCAAAAGAGCACAATAAGTAGGTTAGACCCGACCCAGGATAAACACGGTTCGGTTGGAAATCAGCTCACGTGTGCCTTTCCAAATCTCAACGGTCGTGTACCATAATTCTCCGTATCTCCAAAAATGACAACCTCTTTCGTAACTAAAATCTCCTAAAATTAAAGTACATCCCAAAAAGAAGGCTCACAAATCAGCACATGATCCATAGAGACCGTCCTAACGGTCACTGCATGTGGTATTTTCATAGAAGGAAGGAAATCCATCTTCCTGGCAGTTTAGTCCAGAATGGTGCCCGCGCCCATGTTCGGAAAGCAATGATCTCCACAGAAGGCAAGTATTTTGCGTTGCCACCTAAGAAAGGTAGCGGAAGCCCACGACTATAAAAAGACGTGGAGACTCGCTTCACAAGAACGCACACTTGCATACTCAAGCTAATATAAGCTATCTAAGCTCCCAAGCATCCCAACAAACTCTCTCTATTACTAGTTCCCTACAAGCTCAATACTTAGAGAAAACACTTTCTACAAATATCCATGACCAAAGTCACTCTCTCCACGAGTGCACCTCCTACCATCATCCTCAAATCCTATGCCTGACATACATCTTTGCATTCTTTGTATTCACCTTCTTATTATCAGAAGGTCATTTCTTAATTTGAGTGTTAGAATATTTTCGATGGGATAAAATTTTACCATCACTTGAACTCTTGTTTGAAGCTGTGGTATACAGGATCCCAGGCTCAAAGAACGGTGACTAGAATCTGGCAGACAGTTCAACTAGAATCTATTTGAAATTTGGATCTAAGACGCATCATTAATATCATTTGTGGGAAAACTGACGAAAAGCTGACCAACTATTTCTCCTAAATCAGTATCATCTAACAAAATGGTGAACACGATGGCTCAAGCTAGCATTCCTACTAAGGAAGTCAGCTCCCACGACTACAACCACTTAGGTAGTAGTTCGGCCAAAAAATAACCTACTCCAATCTTATTGGCCATGGTGGAGCAGATGAATAAGAAGTCTCAAATGCTCCAAACCTTTTGCACTTGCCAGGAAAAGAAAAACTAGGGAGCTTAATCCTTCTAGACTCCCATGCCAGCCTCCAGGTGGGGAGGTCAGAGGAGGAAGAAGCCAACCAAGAAAACCTTGAGGTCGGGCAACTCTTACATCCTAGTGGCCTCCAGCACCCAGAGCCACTAAAGGCTTTAATGGTGCTTCGGCCGTGGGACTCCTGATGAGAGTCCTAAAAAAAGGAATTCCCAGTATTCTCCGCATGAATAGAGGCCTCCCATGCATGAGGGAGCCTCTCGAGTCATCCAATCCATGAGCGGCAGCAGTCAACCAGCTCAGTGTCGCATAGCAGAGAGAACAAAGTTGAGGATTTATCTTAACTCCAAAAGATCTGAAAACTCCTCTCGGGTGGTGAAGAAAGTTTAAAAAATTTAAAATTGTGTGTTCAAAGATGAAGACAAGTGCGCAACTGATCTGCAGAGATCTCCATTGACCATAGAGATCTGGACTCAACTGTTGTCGCCAAAATTCAAGATGTCGGCCTTAAATCCTTACGATGGGAGCATTGATCCCATGGACCACTTGATCCGCACCCTTTTGAGCTTTTAGGGCCTAAAGGAGGCATTCATGTGCCGATATTTTCTCCTCACATTGAAAGGAGATGCCCGAATCTGGTTCTATCGACTTTTCTTAAAATCGGTCCAGAGTTTTCAGAATCTCACTAATCTCTTCTTAGCCTAGTACGCTTCCAATCGTTGGGAAGAAAAGTAGTTGTGGCATCTAGCCCACATAAAGCAAAAGCAAGGCGAGAACTTGAGAATATTCCTAGAGCGGTTCACGACAGAAGCTCGGAGAATCCCTAAGCTCACCGAGGAAGTGAAACTCAACAGCTTCATCTTCATGTTAGGGTCATGCGACTTCTTCAAGCACCTGGCCTATAAGAATCTGCAAACATTTCTGGAAGTGGAAGTTATTACCTGGGCCTACGTGGCCGCTGAAGAAGCCAATGAGGCAAAGCGTTCAAAGAGAATCGACTAGCCTTACTTTTTTCCGATGGAGGGGAAGTGGAAAAATGAGGGTAGTGACAAGCCCTGAAGGAAGCACTCCAGGACCGGGCCACCCGTGCAGAGAGAGTATAGGCCCATCGATCCAACTCCGCTGAATGACACACGAGCAAACGTCCTCATACATATCTATGGGAAGAAATTCATCTAGTGGCCAAAGCCATTAAAGAACACGGAGGGAGGAGATCCAACAAAGTATTATGATTTCCATCAATCTCCATGACATACCACGGAAGAGTGCAAGACGTTGCAATGGGAGATTGAAGAGCTAATCTGCCGGGGCCACCTCACAAATGGGTTAACCTTTGAAACCTCAGGTGGAGACAGGCCGAATCAACCCTAGCCATGGTATCGGGTAACAGTTGAGGTGGTCAACATGGTGACCACCCGACCTACCAAGGCGCACCCAATTGATCACTAGGAGAAGCTAGACAAGTGCAAGAAGTATAGGATGGGGAAGATGTCATTAGTCATGTTGACCACCTGACTTGCCAAAGCGCACCCAATTGATCACCAAAAGAAGCTAGACAAGTGCAAGAAGTAGAGGATGGGGAAAGATGCCATTAGTTTTAGTGATAATGATATGACACATGTAATCTTCCTCTATTCAAATTCTCTGGTTGTATCTGTACTCGTTTCGAATGGTACGTTCGACCACCTGTTGAAATAAGTTTTCGTTGATAATGGAAGTTCATGAGATTTGCTATACCTTGATGCATTCTTTAAGTTAGGATTTAAAAATAATTAACTCAAATTGGCTGAATGACCGCTATATGAGCTACATAATGAACCGGTAGCCGTCCAAAAGATGATACAGTTAGAGGTCACCTTGGGCATGTACCCCGAAACGGCGAGCCGCACGCTCACCTTCCTTCCTGCTTGTTGACCTGTTTTTCATATACAACACCATCCTAGGCCAATCATTCCTAACTGTATTCAGAGCAGTCACTTCAATACTGCACTTAAAATTAAAAATCACTTAAAAATAAAATTTTTAACATTGTGTAGTATTGGTGAAGTGCGGGGTGACCAAGAATCGGATGAACAATCTACATGTCGCAGATAGCACCAAACGGCGTTGAGAGGCGATTAGAGGAGTTAGACCATCAAGATGATGCTTCCTTGCAGCAGACACAATTTGGCAATGCCACTAATCTCGTACCTCTGAATCCCGATGATTTGAAAAAGTGCGTACAGATGGAGGCTCGCTTATCGGAACCCCGCATGAGGAACTCATCAACTTCTTGAGGCGAAATGCAGAAGTATTCGTTTGGATGCCCGCTGATATGCCTAGAATCCGACTAGAGTAATGGTCCACAAGTTAGATCTTGATCCCGACCACAAACCCATCAGGTAGAAACGGATGAACTACTCAATCGAAAAACTTATAGCCATCCGAGAAGAAGTGAAAAAGCTGTTGGATGTCGAGTTCATCAAGAAGGTCTAATCTTCAGATTGACTCTCCAACATTGTTCTGGTCAAGAAAAGTAACAAAAAATAGCGGATGTGTGTCGACTTCACCGACATTAATAAAACCTGCTCGAAGGATAGGTTCCCATTGCTTAGGATCAACTTGATGGTGGACTCCACTTGTAGTCACGAGGTACTGATTTTTATTGATGCGTATTAGGGTTACAACCAGATCAAAATGAGCCTAGAGAATGAGGAGTACACCTCGTCTATGATTGATAAAGGTACTTACTGTTATAAGGTCATACCTTTTGATCTGAATAACGCGGGTGTAACTTACCAAAAGCTCATGAATAAAATATTTGAGAAGCAGATTGGCTGCAATATGAAGGTGTACGTAGACAACATGCTCGTCAAAAGTAAGACTACCAACTATCATAGTCGTGTTCTGGCTGAAACTTTCGAGGTACTCTGAGCACATTAGATGAAGTTGAACCTATCAAAGTATGTCTTCAGAGTGTCCTATAAAACTTTTTTGAGTTTTAACGTCTGTTAGCAAGGGATTGAGGCAAACCCAATGAAGATCAAGGCCCTCATGGACATGACACCGCTATGGAATGTGAAGGATGTCCAGAGGCTGATTCGGAGACTAACAGCTCTTTTTCGCTTTTTGGCTAAGTCTGGAGACAAGTATCTGCCTTTATTCAAGGTTCTGAAGGGGAAGAAGGCGAATGGGTTCTAATGAATGGAGAAATGTCAGGCCGCTTTTAACGAACTAAAGCAGTACCTGGCCAACCCACCGTTGCTGATGTCACCAAGAGATGGAGAAGAGCTGTACCTCTACCTGACGGTATCAGTGGTGACTCTTAGCTCAGTTCTAATACGCCAAGATTCTGATGCACAACGACTAATTTACTACGTAACCAAAACGTTTACCGGTGCCAAAACTCGCTACCCACATGCCGAGAAACTCACCCTAATGCTTGTCTACTCAGCTAGGAAGTTAAGACCATATTTTCAGGCTCATCGTGTGGTCGTCTTGATCGACCAGCCGTTGAAAGGTATCCTTCAAAACTCTGATGTTTCGGGACGACTGGTTAAATGGGCCATCAAATTTTAAGAGTTTGACATTGAGTTTCGGCCTAAGCCAGCCATTAAAGGGTAGGCACTGGCCAACTTCATTGTCAAAATCATGACCCGAATCTTCGATGAACACCGCACTATCAACAATGATCATCACCCGAAGGAGCCATATTGGGTCCTGAACATGGACGACTCGTCTACTAGCTCAACCAGTGGTGTCAGAGTGGTCTTAAGGACACCAGACGGGTTTGAGATGAAATACTTCCTAAAACTCTACTTTTTAGCCACCAACAATGTTTTCGAGTATGTAACCATATTAGTTGGGTTACGATTAGCTAAAGAGTGCTCTACAAAACGCTTGACTATCTACAGCGAGTCAGGATTAGTCGTCAACCAGATTAACGGGAGCTTCGAAGTATGAAACCCACTCCTAGCCAAGTACTTGGCTAAGGCGAAAAGCACGATCTTGAGGTTTGACAAGCTCAACCTGATCTACATCCCCAAGGCTTAAAACTGAAAGGCCGACCAGCTTGCAAGGGCGGTAGCGGCCGAAAATTTGGAGTAGTACTCGAGGGACCTGCAGGAAGTCTTGAGCACTCCTAACATAGAGGAATAGGGAGCGATGCAGGTCTCTGAGGTCAAAAACGGGATGATGCCCTACTGGAGATACCTTGCGGACAATACCCTGCCGAATAGCACGGATGAAGTCAAGTAGATCAAGAAGATAGCCGGCTGGTACACTGTAGCAGACTACGCATTGAGCAGGCTAAGGATACTCGACTCCGTACCTTTGGTGCCTTACTCCTGAGGAGGCTGATTACACATTGAGGAAAGTCCACCACTGGATCTATGGATTGCACATTAGCGGCAATAGCTTAACGTTCAAGGTTATACAACAAGGGTATTACTGGTCGACAATGAAGAAGGACGCCTTGGAGTTTGTAAAGAAGTGTGAGTATTGTCAACTCCATAACAATCCTCACCACCAGCCGTCTTTGGAGTTAAGATCCCTATAGGAACCTTAGTCGTCCGCACAATGGGGACTCAATATTTTTAGCATGTTTTCCCTGGCAACTGGCCAACAGAAATTTATCATTGCGGGCGTCGACTACTTCACTAAATGGGTTGAAGTCACCCCGCTAGCCTAGATTATAGAGCATAATGCCATGTAATTCATCTGACAAAGTATAGTAAACAGATTTAGCATTTTTGAGGTCACTGAAACTGACAATGGAACCCAATTCTCGAAAAAATGCTTCATTAAATATTGTACTAATTTGAACATCAGATTGGTCCACACTTCAATTATATACCCTTAAGTAAACAGGTAGGTGAAAGTCACCAATCGGACACTACTACACGGTCTAAAGATCAAGTTGGAGGATGCAGAGGGCTCATGGATCAACGAACTACTCTCTGTGCTATGGTCATACCGGACAAATCGCAAAGAACCAACACTTGAGACACCCTTCAGCCACTACTATGGAACTAAGGTTGTGATCTTGGTCGAGATTGGGCTTCTAGATCTTAAGGTTGAAGCTTTCAACCCACTAGGCAACTCTTAAAAGATAAGGAAACACCTAGACTTACTAGAGGAAGCCTGTGACACGGCCAGAATGTGCACAGTCGCCTACCAATAGCGAATTGCAAGCTATTATAACAAAAAAGTAAAAGCATGGCAATTCAAAATTTGAGATCTGATCTTACGAAATATAGAGGCCCAGTGTAAGACAACTAATCTGAACAAGTTCTCCCCTAATTGGGAAGACCCATTCCTTGTCTTGACTGTTCTACAGAATGGAGTATACAAACTCCGAACCTAAAATGACAAGTTGGTTCTACGAACATGGAACACTGTCCACTTGAAGCGTTACTTCCAATGAAGGCCTAGGTAGGTTATGTGTATGGTCATCAGTATGTATGTAATAAATGTTCATATATTAATAAAGTATACTTTTCCTTTTCACATGTTATGCCTATATTTTTTCTCTTTTCCATATGTATGTTTGTGTGTAGATGGTATGAATACGGACAACATAGACTACCCCTAAATCAAGTGGGTCTTCACCCACTTGCGCTTAAACCATGGTCCTATACCAAGCAGCTCATAAGTGGTCAGATTAAATCTTGATCCCATATCAAGTGTCCTGTTACGATCAAATTAAACCTTGGTCCTATACCAAGCAGCCTGTAAGCAGTCGAATAAATCCTTGGTCCCATACCAAGCGGCCCGTAAGTCATAAAATTAAACCTTGGTCCCATACCAAGTGGCCCGAATGCAGTTGAACTAAACATTAGTTCCATCCAAAGTGGCCTATTCATGGTCGAATATAAAATCTTAGGGGGTTTAAACGACACGCATGACATTCTCCTCCAATAGGAGATAGTAAAGTCAATTTACAACGGTCGATAACCTAGGCGCTAACAGAAGTCAATTCGGAACAAAATGTGAGGGAACGAATGCCCTAACAGAAGGCAGGCCACCCAAAATGATAACCTAGGTGCCGCCAGTTGATACAAAAAGCACCACTCGTCTATAATAAAGTGTATGTTCATATACAAGAAGTTTATACAACGCCATGTATACACGGAGTTATTATGACTCATCCTAATGACTCCTCAAGGATGAATGATTCCTTGGAGGACGTGGCACATGCCTCCGGCCATGACTAATCGGATATCCAACTAGCTCCGATTAGCAAAAGGCACCGGCATTCCTCGAATCCAAAAAATTGACCTAAAAATGTGGATCCGCCAGGAAACTATCTGCCTGCTGAAGTCTATCCCAACCTGAAATCACTCCTCTATGGCAGGAGCCACCTCATCAAGATGAAGCCTTGTCCTCAGCTCGCCTTTGAAAGCCATGATCCTCTCCATGGCTTGAGTATGGGAATCAGAGACCACCTACAGCCTAGTTTCAGACTCTGTCAGGGCATGGTCAAGATAGTTGGCTCGTGCTTGGCACTGCAGCGCCTGCCTAACCGCAGCATTGACGCGATTCTTCATGTCCTCAACCACGAGATCAGCTTGAGCATGCATCATACAGGCGATCTCATCTCCTTGTAAGGATAGGAACTCGTCTAACTCAGGAAACCTCCTTATTTGCTGAAAAAACAAAAGGAGTCAACAAGAGAAAATTATAAATGGTCAACTATGCAACTACACGACTAAGTAGGAAAACCTGACGAGAGGGGTCAGCAGGCCTCTGGGATGGAGTAGCTCTCAGGACACCTCGAGCGTAGAAAGGTGGGAGGCCTGGATGATTCCTCTCCACATTCGCATCCACATTAGCGGAGTTCCCTTCACTGCTCTCAAATCGCATCCTCCCGTCGGTACTCTCCTCGTCAAAAGAGGACCTTGGCGTAGTAAAGTGGGGATGTCGATCATATTCTCCTTTGCGATGATGAAGCCAGGGAGACTATGGAGCAAAGCAATAAAGCAAATCGCAGGAGGTGTTGCAATTATATAGGAAAATTTTTTTGCCTAAAATGGCGTCGCAATGGGGTTCAAAAGGTTGCGTCGCTTTTGTTCAAAAGTGACACATGTCTTTACCCAATTGAACCTGCTTGTAATGCACAAGGACGGGCATCACATCTCTAAACAGCCAGACCGCTACGGTCAAACTCTAATACAACTAGCCAGTCCTCGTGAGTGCAATAAGTTGGATGGCTGGCTGGCACAAAAAGAAAAAAGGAAAAAAGAGGGAAAAATCAGACAAAGTCACAATACTTGAAGCATTGATGAAACGAACTTTTCATTAATAAAATTCTATTTATAATTACAATACAGAAAAACAAAATACAGAGTGCAAGCTCTAGACGCGAGACTACTAGGAGGGTGAGGCTCTCCTTCGGCATGGGAGTAGTCCACTAAATCCTCACGAACCACTGCCACACTATTTAGTGGATCGAGAAAGCCCACCGGGAAGTTGGGCGACACCAGGGTGACGATCCGCCTGCAAAGGTTGACACCCTCCAAAACTCTAGACTCTATTTGTGCGCACACCTCCTTTGGATACAGGCGGACTGACATCTTAGCCTCAAGCGTGGCGACTCTCCCTCAAAATTTTCCAGCTTGCTGCTCAGTCCTGGCGACCCGAGCCTTGAAGCTCCCCAGCCTTTCTCTCAACTCGGCCAACTCAATCTTGTGGGTGGTGTTTTCTTCTTGGAACCTTACGGTCTGGGCGACACTTTCGTCCCTATCTCTTTGGGCTTCGTCGGCAAGGGCATCGGAGCGACTTAGGAGCTCTACCACCCGAAGAATTTTCTCCTCTCTTTCCACAATCATATCATTCCGTTGGTGCAAACCCTCCAACATTACGCTAAGGATCCTCCAGTTCTACAATTGCCAACAACATAAGAACAGAGATAAGTCAGACTAGGTCCACAGAATTGAGAGAAGAAGAAGCTCCTCTCGAAGGCTTACCGTAAAAAACTTGCACATTGTCTTTTGCGCCAGTCCTCTGAGCCTGAGCTTTGCTGTGGAAGGTCCCGTGATGGACTGGCTAGGAGACTGAGTGTGGCGGTTGCAGGGGCCACCACCAGAGCAACCATCTCTCCCACTGCAACCCCAACCCCACAAGAGGGGACCTCCACAGCCGCCCATGGCCTTAGGGAGCAAAGCAATGGTGGGACTAACCTCACCAGTTTCCACCGGCTCTGCAGACAGCTCAAAGGCTGGCTCCACCAGCCCTCTGGCATTGGGCACCAACTCCACCGGCACCACAGAATTGCCCAGCAGCGATGACGCAACGATGAGCTCCCTGGCGGCAACTCCCTCGATGACTCCTAAGCCTAAGGAGATAGCGAGAGTCTCCACCCCAGAGCGCACCCGAACTCCAGCCAATCGTCCTACCATATGGTAATTTGACTCAGTGAAGGACAAGGAAGAAGTCGCAACTGGCGCTGCCCCTATCTTCCTAGGGCAGCTGGGAGAATCGCCGATAGTGAGAGCACCAGCCTTCATCTTCGGCTACAATGCCATCGGAGAAGGAGTTTTGAACTTCTGAACTGGTGAGGGAGGTCCCCAGCGAGCTCTCCTGACCTCCTTTTGGGATACCAAGTGATCTCTTCTGAACTTAGAAAGGTGCTCCCTCACCAACTGCAATAGCGGCTTTACGGCCTTTGCCTCCTTAGTAGGCTTCCTGGTGAAGTTTGTGAGAACGTTGCCCCATTCCGTAGACAAGGGCTAGCCATCAAAAACTCGCACAAAAAAGAATCGATCTTTTCAATTCTTGACCGACTTGCAGATTGCTCCACTAATGTGCAGCTCATTGGGAGAAAGCAAAATCAAATCTCCACTCTAGGTAAATCAGAATATAACCCTTACAGTCTCCACTGTCAGCAGTCGAGAGTAGTGGTGGAGAAATATACAAAGCAAGCAGAGATAATGCACAGCATTCGCATGATGCCATGCAATCAGAACGTGAAACTCCGTGAAAATACAGAGAAGCTCCTCTGAGACAAGGAGACAAAACTCACTTTGCAAGTGAGCCTTGTAGACAACAATGTGGCCTGCTGGAGTAGAGCAAGCCCTATCTAGCTCCCTAGGAATTGAGACAATATGGGATGGGATGTTGTACTGGACGTAAAGTTCTCTAACTTCGTCGAGAGAAATAAAAGAGAAAATTGTATTAACTAAAGGTGCTATGGAGGCGGAACAAAAAGGGAAGACGGAGACGTGAGATGTTCTTGAGAAGAAAGGAGCGAGGGAAGTTTGAACTACAGAGTAGCGTCTATAAAGATCGCCACTGCCGAAGAGAAGCAGTGCGTCAAAATGGCATGGCAATCATAACGGACATGTGTCAATTCTGGAGAGGGGCCAGTCAAGTTGTATCTCCTAACAAATTAATTGCTGGGTTTACAATTGACTAATGCAGTGACACATGGCCAGAAGGCAACGGGCTCCTCAGAGCGGCAGGAGTCTTGAAAGGGCTCTGCAACCGTTTGATTGCCCATCCAGCGGCACAGCGGAATGATGTGCCCCAACGTTCTCTGGATTCTAGCTTTACAGTCAACGAATCCGGTTAACGTTTGCTCAGTTCTCCGGATTCAAACGTTACAGTCAACAAATCTGATCAATGTATGCTTCGCTCCGTTCTCCAAATTCTAACAATATGATCAACGAATCTGGTCAATATTCGTTTCCACTTGTTCTCCGAATATGAATGTTACAGTCAATAAATCCGGTCAACATGCACCTCCCATCCATCCTCCGGATTTAGGCATTATAGTCAATAAGTCCGGTCAATATTCACTTTCACTCCGCTCACTAGATTCAAACGTCACGGTCAACAGATCCGGAGTGAAAAATAAAATATAGCTAAATATGTTGGCAACAATAGGCAAAGACAAAAGCAATTGTAAGTTTTCTCATTAACCTCTTCTTTATAAGTTACACGGTTAGCATAGGCCAATACATGATAGTACTCTTGGGAAGAAGAGGAGAGTTGCGTAAGGGGTCCATAACCCACAAAAATAGTTAATGAGATTTGAAAGGTAAGCTCCAACATAGATTCAAATCTCGATAACGGCCACTCCATGAAAGGGATGACCAAAGCGGCATCCTACACGAAAAAGGGTATCCAAAACAGTTCAAACTTCATGACTCAAATTGACTATACCAGAGAGCACGACCTGTCTAAGCTCAAAACCAGCAGTTGGAGCAGCAATCTTTTTTGACGGGGTTAAGCTCCCATGACATCCCACTAGGCATCGTGGAAAGGTAATGCTGGGGAACGCCGAAAGCTTCCCAATTTATCGCACAAACGGAAATACTAAACGTCAAAAGGTAATAGTGCTGACAAATCTGTAAAGAATCCAAAAAGTAAGGGAATCATGTTAAGAACAATTGAAAGGAGAATTCGGGGCAGACCTAAGTGGACAACATAGCCAGTCATGTCCGATCATGAACATGTCGGAAGTCAGAGACCCAAGCCACCAGCATGTGGGACTATTGATGGGGATGTCCGTAGTGGGTCAACCCAAAAGGGATATGTGGCCTAGAATTGATAGCGGCCCATTTATTCTTGGGATAGTTAACGCTGTCATTGAACGAAAGAATACAACAAATAGGCCGGATGAGGCCTAGGATAAACACGGCCCTAATCGAAATCAGCTCACGTGCATCTTTCCAAATTTCAACGGTCGTCTGCCCTAATTCTCCGCACCTCCAAGAATGGCAACCTCTTTCGTGAGGAAAATATTCCAAAATCAAAGTACATTCCAGAAAGAATGCTCACAAATCAGCGCACGATCCACAGATGCCGCCGTTGAAATATTTTCGGTGGAATAAAATCCCGCCGTC
Source organism: Nepenthes mirabilis (assembly GCA_025585075.1). Lineage (NCBI taxonomy): Eukaryota > Viridiplantae > Streptophyta > Magnoliopsida > Caryophyllales > Nepenthaceae > Nepenthes > Nepenthes mirabilis. The sequence goes on from JAODPA010098751.1 coordinate 12,017, forward strand.
GCTTGACCTTTTGTTTGAAATTGTGCTGTGCAGGATCCTAAGCACAAAGGACGGTGACCAAAATCCGATGGATTGATTAGACCTGAATCCGTTCGAAATTTGGATCTATGACGCATCAATTCTATTCTAGAACATATAATAAAATATATTCATATATAATATCAAAATTATAAAAGTACCAAAAATAAATATAAATTGTATTATAGTTGATGGGTATACCAAAAATGGGCTGCACTCAGAAAGTCAAAAGCCCAAGACGATGGTCAACACATTGATAGCCCAATTGAAAAACAAGCTCAAAAAGCTGAAAAACTCAGGATGGTCAACGTTGGCGTTGACCGTCCGGGTGGCCAACTCACAAGCAGACGGTCAACTCAAATGTTGACCGTCTTCCTTATGCGTATTGGGCTCAAAGATGCTTTACTACAGTAATAGGCCTAGCTTACTCAGGCCCATGGCCCATCAGGCAGTTAATAGCTGACGTCCTTCACGAGAGCGGCCAACACCCACGCTGCCGATCAACTCAAACGTTGACCACCTATGTTTTGCACAATGGGCCCCAAGAAGCCTTTCTACAGTAACGGGCTTGACCCGTTTAGGCCCACGAATCATAAAACGGCCAACCACGACTTTCCAAGGATATTCCACAATCTCAACTTAGACTAAAAAGGACATTGACAAGATTGGCGCCCTTCAAAGAAGGAAGGCGCCAGATCTTCCCAATTCCTTGTCGACCAAGGCACTCCAACGGTAATATGCTAAGGAGGAATGAAACCAACTTGAAAAGTTGTTGGCCGCCTCACAAGAAAACAATCACGCCCACCTTGGCAACAGACATTCACTCCAGAAGGCAAGCCAGCCAAGGTGAACAGAGGGGATCACGCCTTCCAAAGAAGGAAGATCACCCTCTCAGCCATTAAATAAACCCTAGAATCATCATTCTAGGGACGGACTCTAATCTAGGATTTCATTGATGCTTTCATTCTAGGGACAGACACACGCGCTAACGTCCTCATGCAGATCCGTGGAGAAAAATTTCTGAAGTGGCCCAAACTACTGAAAAAAGACTCTGAAAACCAGTCGAAGTACTGTAACTTCCACCTTTCTGCTGGCCATTCAACTGAAGACTGCAAGACGTTGCAGAGGAAAATAGAAGAACTGGTTCGCAGGAGACATCTCACCCGATTCGTCAAGGGGCCTGGACAGACTTTTGGAACGGCGGCAGAAGGGGGTGAGGAGCCTTCTCTGCCCCGGAAAAGGATCGCGGTGAGGGTGGTTAACATGATCGCCTCCCAACCTGCCAAGAATCTGTCTGACAGCAAGGAGCAGTAGACTGGGAGGAAGAAGTCGCGTACCGTAGATAATACGATTAGCTTCAGTGATTGTGACTCAAATCATGTAATGTCCCCCCATGCTGATCCCCTTGTAATCTCAGCGCTCGTTTCAGATGGCAATATGGACTACCAGCTGAAACGAGTCTTTGTTGATAATGGTAGCTCTAAGGACTTGCTTTACTTGGATACGTTCTTTAAATTAGGCTTAAAAAAGAACCAATTAAAACTCGCTGAATGACCTTTATACGGTCTTGACAATGAACCGGTGCCCATTTAAGGGACAATCCAATTGGAAGTCACCTTGGGCACCTATCCGAAAACAGCAAGTCGCATGCTAACTTTTCTGGTAGTTGATCTGCCCTCTGTTTACAACGCGATATTAGGCAGGCCGTGCCTAACGGCGTTCGGAGCGGTCACGTCGATTCCGCACCTGAAAATAAAGTTCCCAACGCCCTACGGTGTCGGAGAAGCTCTGGGCGATCAGGTCACTGGGCGGACCTGTTACATGGCCCAGATTGCCCCAAGCGGCAGTACTAAGACAGTTGGAGAACTCGACCATCAGGACGAGACAATCCTCCAACAAGCGCAGTCCGGGGAAGCCACAGATCTGATCCCACTGGACCCGGAGGAACCGGATAAGTGTGTCCAGATCGGTGGCTCACTCACCGGGCCACTGCGCAACGAGCTGATCGCGTTCCTGTGAAGGAACGCAGACCTTTTTGCTTGGACGCCGGCAGACATGCATGGAATCCTGGCAGAAGTAATGGTCCATAAGTTGGGCCTCGATCTTGACTGAAAGTCGGTCAAGCAGAAGCGGAGGAACCACTCTGTCGAAAAGTTGATCGCCATCCGAGAGGAGGTGAAGAAGGTGCTGGAGTAGGCTTCATTAGGAAAGTCCAATATCCGGACTGGCTCTCTAATGTCGTCCTCGTAAAGAAAAGCAATGGGAAGTGGCGAATGTGCGTCGACTTCACCGACGTCAATAAGGCTTGCCCAAAAGACAGTTTCCCGTTGCCCAAGATTAACCTACTGGTTGACTCCATGGCTGGACATGAGCTGCTCAGCTTCATGGACGCCTACTCGGGTTACAACCAGATTCGAATGAATCTGGAGGATGAAGAGCATACATCGTTCATGACGGACCAGGGCACCTACTGCTACAAAGTGATGTCCTTTGGACTGAAAAATACTGGAGTAACTTACCAGCGACTGGTCAACAAGATGTTCGAAAAACAGATTGGTCGCAATATGGAGGTCTATGTCGATGACATGCTCATCAAGAGCAGAGTCACTAGCGACCACATACGTGACCTGGAAGAATGCTTTGAGGTGCTCCGCCAGCGCCAAATGAAACTGAACCCCTCCAAGTGCGTCTTCGGGGTAGCTTCTGGGAAGTTCTTAGGTTTTATCGTCTTCCAGCGGGGGATCGAGGGAAACCCAGAAAAGATCAAGGCCCTCGCTGACATGGCTCCCCCACGAAACGTCAAAGATGTCCAGCGATTGATTGGGCGGCTGGCACCCTTGTCCTGCTTCCTCGCGAAGTCTGGTGACAAATACCAGCACTTCTTTAAAGCCCTGAGAGGGACAAAATCCAATAGATTCCAGTGGATGGCTGACTGCCAGACAGCCTTCAATGAATTGAAGCAGTATCTGGCCAGCCCACCATTGCTAGCCTCACCCAAGGACGGAGAGGAGCTGTACCTTTACCTGGCGGTATCAGAAGTGTCCCTCAACTCCATCCTCGTGCGCCAGGAATCCGATATCTAGCAGCCGGTCTACTATGTGAGCAAAACATTGACCGACCCAGAAACGTGCTATCCACGCACTGAAAAAATGGCCCTAGCACTTATCTTCGCAGCGTGTAAATTGAGGCCATACTTTCAGGCGTATCGTATAGTGGTCCTCACCAACCAGCCGCTGAAAGGCATACTCCAGAAACCAGACGTTTTCGGACGGCTGGTGAAATGGACTATCGAATTGGGTGAGTTCGACATCGAATTCAGGTCCAGACTTGCCATAAAAGCGCAGGCCCTGGCTGACTTCATTGTTGAGACCACAACCCTAATTTATGAGGAACAGCCCGTGAAAAATGTCGAACAACCAGACGAGATCCCAGAATGGGCACTCCACGTGGACGGATTGTCCACGGACAGTGGCAGCGGAGCAGGGGTGGTCCTTACGACCCCTGATGGATTTGAGATTAAGTATTCCCTCAAACTTGACTTCCCGGTGACCAACAACGTCGCCGAGTACGAAGCCCTGCTTTCCGGCCTACGATTAGCAAAGGAGTGCTCTACCAAGGTTTGGCGGTTTACAGCGACTCCGAACTAATCGTCAACTAGGTTAACGGGGGCTTTGAGGTAAACAACCCTTCCTTGGCCAAGTACCTGGCAAAGGCAAGGCAGGCCATCCAGGGTTTCGACAAACTGGCCCTGGTTCGCATTCCTCGAACTGAGAATTGGAAGGCAAACCGGTTGGCTAGAGCCGTTGCTGCCGAAAACCCAGAACAGTATTCGAGGAACATGCAGAAGATCCTGAATGCTCCCAGCATAGAGAAACAGGAGGCAATGCAGATTTCCGAGATAGAAAATTGGATGACGCCCTACCTTAGATACTTGGCCGACGGATCACTCCCAGAGGACGCCGAAAAGGCCAAGTGAATTAAAAAGACAGCTGGCTGGTACACAGTAGTCGATGGGCGACTGTATCGCCGCGGATACTTCACACCGTACCTCCGCTGTCTATCTCCCGAGGGGGCGGACTACGAACTGGGCGAAGTTCACCTCGGGATCTGTGGATCACACGTAGGCGGGAAAAACCTGGCCTTCAATATCATGCGACAGGGCTACTATTGGCCTCGATGAAAAAGGATGCGTTTGAGTTTGTGAAGAAGTGTGAAAGCTGTCAGCTTCACGGCAACCTTCACCACCCGCCGTCCACCGACCCGAAGTCACTTTAGGCTCCATGGCCTTTCGCGCAATGGGGGCTCGACATTCTCGGCCCATTCCCCATTGCCACGGGGCAAATGAAGTTCATCATCGCCGGCATCGATTACTTCACCAAGTGGGTCGAAGCAGTCCCGCTGGCAAAAATCACAGAGCACAATGCACTGGAATTCCTTCGCTAAAGCATTGACTGCAGGTTCGGCGTCCCAGAAGTTGTAGTGATTGACAATGGGACCCAATTTTTGAGAAAACGCTTCACCAAGTATTACGCTAGCCTTGGCATCAGGTTGGTCCACACTTCGGTGGCATACCCCCAGGCCAACGGACAGGTGGAAGTCACAAACCATACGCTACTCCACAGGTTAAAGACTAAGCTGGAGGACGCCGGGGGCTCCTGGGTTGATGAGCTCTCTTCCGTTCTTTGGACTTATTAAACAGCCCCGAAGGAACCAACACGCGAGACACCCTTCAGCCTCTGTTACGGGCTCCCAGAAAATCAGGAAGCACTTAGACTTTTAAGAGGAAGCCCGCGACGCCGCTAGAATACGGACAGTAGCATACCAACACTGAGTTGCCCGGTACTACAATAAAAAGCTGAAAGCCCGGCAGTTCGACGTTGGGGACTTGATCCTACAAGGCGTCGAGGCAACAGGCAAGCTGGCCGGCCGAAACAAGCTCTCTCTTAACTGGGAGGGACATTTCCTTGTCTCCGCCGTCTTGCAAAATGGAGCATACAAACTCCGAAACCAGGACGGGAAGTTGGTCCCACGAACGTGGAACGCGACCCACCTCAAGTGCTACTTCCAGTAGGGAACCCAGGCATGCACTCACCCACTTGTGTGCATTCATCCGCATGCTTGTTTTAATTCGGCAAAATAAGAGGTTTACTTAGCATATAGAATCCTAGGCTCTGTGTGCATACACATGAATTGAGTTTGCCTTGCAGGTTCACCCGACTTAGACTGCCCCTAAGTCGGAAGGGTCTTCACCCTCTCGTTAAACCCTAGTCATTTAGGTGGCCCAGAAGTGGTCTGAAACGTTAGTCATCTAGGTGGCCCATAAGTGGTCTTAAACCCTAGTCATCTAGGTGGCCCATTAGCGATCTGAAATCCTGGTCATCCAGGTGGCCCATGAGCGGTCTGAAACATTGGGCATCTAAGTGGCCCATGAGCGGTCTGAAACCTCGGTCATCCGAGCGGCCCGATAGCGGTCGTACTAAACCTTGGTCATCCAAGTGGCCCGATAGCGGTCTAAGAAAACCATAGGGAGCAAGTATGGCACACACGACGACCTCCTTTCGGGGAGCAGCAACGTCAGTCAACGACGGTCGAAGGGAAAAACATTTCTTCTCCAACATGGGTGGCCCAAGTCATCACTTGAACAGCGCCACCAGACTGGTTAATACAACCGCCTGCCCAGCTTAAGGATCTTATTCCTTAGACATCCAGCCAATCAGGTTAGCTGCCCCACGCACTAGCCTTCCCAACGAAAGGGTAGCGTGATCGAACAGTGGCGAGAAGCGTTCCTTCTCCAACGCTGACTGCCCAAGTTTCCACTTAGACAGCACCGCAAGGCTTGTTAATGCAACCACCTGCCAAGCCTAGGGACTCGGCTCCTTAGACAACCAAGCAACGGATACCAGCCAACCGAGCAACGGACACCAGCCAACCGGGTTGGCCGCCCAATGCAATGATTCACACAACACAAAAAGCAATAAGGAGAATGGATATCAAATTGAAAAGAACTTCCATCTTATTGCTCCAAAGATAAGGTACAATGTACATAAATCCCAAAAGTGCAAAAAGGCTACAAAGGCAGCGGACCACCCTGGTTGTCTCGGGGCTCTCCCACCAAGTCTTCCTTACATTGCGCTGCGCGGTTACTTTGATTGATAATCTCAATTGGGAAGTCAGGATCGACTAACCGTGCAACGCGCTGTCCAATGTTGAGCCCCTCTAACAGCCGGGCCTGCAGTGCACCCCCGATCTCATGGAGGCTGATCCGAGTGGCCAACTCGTTCTCCGAGGCTGCAGCTCGATCGACAAGATGTTTGTTGCTTGCCTTAAGTCGATCCTCCTCCTCCTTTAAGCGAGCGACCTCGGCCTTCAACTCAACATTCTCTGCCTCCATGCCCGCCATGACCGCCTCAAGGGCAGCGGTCTGCTTACAGAGCTTCCCCCCTAAGGCGGCCAGCTTGGCCTCCAGCTAGGCGATCTCAGCCTCCCGGTCCACAATGATGCGATCTGTTGCTCCACTTTCCGGGAGAAAGCTGAGATCAACCTCCTTGACTGCACAAGACACAAGCAAAACGTAAGCCGTAAATACAAGGAAAAAAAAAGTGCAAGGAGGCTACTATAAAATTCATACCTTGTAAGTCTTCCTGAAGGGCCTCATAGGACTGGACTCTAGGCTTGGCCCAGCTAGCGGTGGACCAGTTGGCGGTGGACCAGGAGATGACGAGCTAGGAGCATCCTCCCGCGCTGAACACGCCGCTGCCTCATCCAAAATGCGGTCTAAAAACTCATCATCATCAACAGCAGCGGCGGACTCCTCTCTCGCGGCCTCTGAAGCGGCCACAGCAGGCTTCTTCCCCTTGACTGCCTCTGGAGCGACTGCTGGAGGATCAACTCCCGTCGACAGCTCCACAATAAAAACTCACGAGCCCTCGGCCACGTTGTGAGCTGGCTCCTCTGCAGACTCCATCCAGGTAGCACCCGGGACCACCCTCGTAGCAGGCTGGGCCAGGATGACTCCTCCAACCTCCACCGGCCTGTCTTCAATAAGCTTCGCCGCTCCAGCAGTGCTGCCGGATCCGCCACAGATCCCGGCAGCCACATAATCAATCTGAGACGAAGATGAGGAGGGCGTCCCAATTGCCCTTTCAGCAAGGTCCTCCTTCGCGCGCCTGGGGCGGATAATCACACCCCTTGAGTCCTCAAGATTCATCATCCTAACCGGAGGGCTTGGCTTCTGAACCGACGATGGCGGCCATCATTTTACCTTCTTGGTCTCCCCCCGGGAGACCAGGAAGTCCCTCTAGAATTATCAGGGTTAGCCCGTATGGCCTTGGTTAGCCATGCGTAGGCAGCGCTCTCCGCCAGAGACGGCGTGCCAAATCACTCCTCCAGAATCACGCCCCAACTCCTCGCCAAAGGCCATTTCTCTCTCACCTTCACGAAGAGGAACCGGTTTTTTCAGTTCTTCAACGAATCGTGGATGGCCGTACTAATTTTTATCCCGGTACGGAGAGTGAGCGATATCCACTCACCCCCATGGATCAATTTAAATACAACTTTAATGCCAGATATCCTAAATTTCTGGCCAAACTTCCGGGCAAAAATAGATAAAGTGCAAAGGTACCTCATTGTGTTGACATGGAGCTGAGCGATGGGTATTCATAGAGCCGCCACGATCGACTCCAACTCTTCTGGCAAAGGTAGACGGAGGCCGCTCCTCAGATGGGCCTCGTAAACAGTGACGAACCCCTCTGGTGGGGTAAAGGCCCTGTCGTCCTTGCCCGGAACCCTCCAGGCCATATCCTTGGGAATGTTGAATTCCATGCACAAAGCTTTAATATCATTTTCTCTCAAAATGAAGGAAAAATCTGCAACGGAAGACATGATCGAGCAAAAAATGGGAAGGGTTTGTCTGAGAAACGAGGAGGAAGAAGACGATGGTTTGACAGCATAAATGATTTTAAAATACGAAAGGGAAACTTAAGCGCCAAGCATACAACCTCCCATTAAGGACGCTGTCAGTCCTGCCACACGTCACCTCCTCACTTGACCTTGCAAAAGGACGGGTCTCTGGCGCAGAACCCCCTCATTAATGATGCCGTCAGGATTGCCACGGGTCGCCTCCCCACTTGACTATGTAAGAGGACGGAGCTCTGATGCATTAATGGCCAGGATCTCCACCCAATCAACGGGAGACACGTGTTGTTTTCTGTCCCGTAAACCGGCCAAAGGCTGGCAGAAAGCGTTCCTAGAATTGGCCAAGACTGTCAACAATTCTGGTACTCCGAAATTGACCAAAATGGTCAATAATTCTGGTGCTCGGAGTTGACCAAGACGGTCAACAATTCTGGTGCTTTGGAATTGACCAAGGCGGTCAACAATTCTGGTTCTCCGGAATTGACCAGGGCGGTCAATAACTCCGGTCAAACTCTCCTTTACAACTTTTTATGAAGTACCATGAGATCCTCAAAGTAAAGAAAGGCATCCCATCATGAACATACTGGAGCCCAAATTTCTAACCACCAGTATGGGAGGCTAGTGATGGGTATAACAAAAATGGGCAGCACTCAGAAAGTCAAAGGCCCAATACGATGGTTAACACATTAATAGCCCAATTGAAAAACAGGCCCAAAAGGCTGAAAAGCCCAGGACGGTAAACGTTAGCATTGACCGTCCGGGCGGCCAACTAACAAGCAAGTGGTCAACTCAAATATTGACCGTCTGCCTTATGCGCATTGGGTTTAAAGATGCTTTACTATAGTAATGGGCCTAGCTTACTCAGGCCCATGGCCCATCAGGCAGTTAATAGCTGACGTCCTTCACGAGGGTGGCCAACACCCATGCTGCCGGTCAACTCAAACGTTGACCACCCACGTTTTGCACAATGGGCCCCAAGAAGCCATTCTACAATAACGGGCCTGACCCGTTTAGGCCCACGAATTATAAAAGGGCTAACCATGATTTTCCAAGGATATTCTATGATCTCAACTCAGACCAAAAAGGACATTGACAAGATTGGCGCCTTTCAAAGAAGGAAGGCGCCAGATCTTCCCAATTCCTTACCTACCAAGGCACTCCAACGGTAATATGTTGAGGAGGAAAGAAACCAACTTGGAAAGTTGTTAGCCGCCTCACAAGGAAACAATCACGCCCACCTTGGCAACAGGCATTCACTCCAGAAGGAAGCCAGCCAAGGTGAACAGAAGGGATCACGCCTTCCAAAGAAGAAAGATCATCCTTTCAGCCATTAAATAAACCCTAGAATCATCATTCTAGGGACGGACTCTGATCTAGGCTTTCATTGATGCTTTCATTGACACTTTTGGTGACACAACACAAAAGAGGCTCTCAATCACGCTTTCTGAAAGTCAATTGAGTGCTCTAAGAAATCTGCCTTTACTGCTATCTTCATCCTCCAAAAAACCCTAAGGCAACAAGCGAGCCCTCACGGTCGTTTACTGCCTTCCCACCTCCCGGATTCAAGAAGACCTCACGTCTCTCTTACATCCAGGTCAAATACTCTTTCTCTTCTCACTCTCTCAGTTTCAGTTTCTTTCTATCGAAGACCGTATTACAACTTGAGCGTCGAGTGTTTTCAGTGGGATAACTTTTCGCCGAACACGCTGACCTCCTATTCTGTTTAGTGGTATGCAGGATCCAACTCAGGAAACGGAGCCGGAGCCAAGACAGGAGAATCATCCGAATCTGTTCGAAATTCGGATCCAGAGACGCATCAATAGTAATTTGACAT